>PVIH01005724.1:16406-120188 GCA_004025045.1 Sigmodon hispidus | reverse complement strand
TTTTAGTTCCTGGCATGTTTCTTTCATAGATTTGTTCATCTCTTCCAATTTTTTGTTTGTATTTTCTTCTATTTCTTTAAGGCTTTTTTTTCATATCTTCTTTGAGAGCTTCGATGATCATCAAAAAGGAATTTTTGGTGTTGCTTCCTTCTGTTTCCTCTTCATTGCTCAGTTCAGGTCTTGTATTTGTAAGATCGCCTCTCTCTTCTGGATTTACCATGTTGTCCTTTGTAGTATTATGTAATTTTTTGCACTGACGTTTGCCCATGGCTTCAGTGGTTCACGATTAGATGGGTCCTGATCAATTGTGGCACTCGGGTTTGTGTGCCTCCTGTCACCTTTCTGGTCAGAGTCTGATTCTGTCTTTCAGAGAACCTGCAGTTGTTGGTTCACTCAGTTTGAGGTCGTGGTGGGTAGCCGTGCAAATTCCCTCAGCAGGAGCTGTGGATGTGGTCAGGGGCAGAGTTTACCTGCCCCTGCTCCAGATTGCGCTGGGATTCTGCAGACAGCACTCGGTCTCGGGAGTGGGACCGGAAGCAATGGGAGCTCAACTCTCCCTCCCAGGCTGGGATATAGGCGCTGAGGCCTCTTGCCCCCTCCTCACCTCTGGGCGGGGTCTGAATCTGCCCTTCAGAGACCCCTGTAGTTGGTTAGCTCAGTTTGAGGTCATGGCGGGGTTTCCCTCAGCAGGAGCTGTGGATGTGGTCAGGGGCAGAGTTTACCTGCCCCTGCTCCAGAGTGCGCTGGGATTCTGCAGACAGCACTCGGTCCCGCCAGTTTACTCTTCTTTAAGTGAGATATGAAGATCATTAATTATCACAGTATTTGTCTATAATCACTGCAATTCAGAAATAGAAAGCTACCTTTTGCTTAGTATTTTTTAAATATTAAGCATCTAGGTCAGCCTTGCTGATGAGGCTCTAGATAGGTTGGTTCACATATCTGGACTACTCATTATGTACTGAAATTGACTTTAAAAGTTTCTGATGTTTTACTTATTTGTTTAATCACTTATTTTGGGATAGGTGCTCATAAGTAGTCCTGGATAACACTGAACTCATTATGTATACCAGTCTGTCCTTGAATTCTCAGGAACCTACTTGCCTCTTCCTCCTGAGTTCTTACATGTATGAGCTATCATGCTCAAATTACGTTCTATCTCAAAATTTGGTACTGACTAGTATTGCCTTTTTGCTCTATTCTATAATCCATTTGTTTTAATCATAAAATATATATTCATAAATTCAGTGATATTTTCTGTTCTCTCCTCTCCCCCAAAATAGTGCTTTTTCTCCCATGAAGATGCCTGTTGATCTTGTGATTTAGCACATCCATCCCCTCTCCAGGATATGAAGCCTCCTCTCAGAGTGTGAAGGCTCTGAGCTCGGTCTTTGCAGCTAGTGTTTTGTCCTTGCTCTGCACCTCATTAGCTGTGTAACTCCTTCTGCCTTTGCCTTTCTGAGCCTGTTTTTCCTCCTCAGGCTGGAGCCATACATCTGTTTTTATTTGGGAATTAAATGAAGTAATTTATGTCATACCCTCTGTTTCTGATACTCTTGCTATGGTTGTATATACAAGCTTTTCAACTCTTAAAATACAACAGTGGGACTAAGTTAGGACAATTAATCTGTTACTGAGACAAATTATAAAAATAATCACTTAATTCAGGTAAGTTAGAGGCTCCTTTAGTCAGAATTTATACATAGTAACAAAAGATTTTTCTAAGCATACAATCTAATGTTCATAAATGCTTAGATAATCTTCTGTCTGTAAAACAAAATAAAACAAGCAAACAAACAAACAAAAATCACAAAGCTCTAATAAACTCACTGGCCTGAGTAATCTATGTGGTAATATATTTTATATTTAATCAAATCAACCTGGAATATTAGAGAACATAATCACCCACAGTCAAGTTATGAGTGTCAGAGAGTGTTAACTCATACCTTTAATACCATCACGCAGGAGACAGAAATCTTTCTGTATTTCTGTAAGTTCAAGGCCTAACAACCAAACAGTAGTAGCTCACACCCTTAATCCTAACTCTAGGATTATGAGGTAGAGTTGAATCCAGAAGTGAAACAACTGGGCAGAATATTTAAGGCAGGCAGGCAGACATTCTTATTCTGTAGAGGCAACCAGCCATCTGGAGGACTCTTGAAGACAGCATTTACCTTATTAGGCCTGAGAAGTTGGCTGGGTGAGAACTGACTGTGGTCTGTTTCCTCTCTCTGATATTCTAGCTTCCCCCAATATCTGGCTCTGAGTTTCATTAAATACCCACTGGAATTCATGCAATAGATCTAGGTCTGTTTGCTTAAATATAATTTGAGGTTCTTGTTATTTCTATACATAGTATAATGTTGCCAGTGATATCAAATATTTTTTCTCTGTAGTTGTGATTGCTTCCTAAAAAGTTCACCATTTGAAGTCTATATCCAGTGACCTTAGCACATTCATCATTTCATACAACTATTACCGTTGTTTTTTCCCCCTTCTTATTTCTCAGACAAAACACCTTGCCAGAAAAACAATTTCATTTCCTGATGACCACCATTCTAGTTTTTCTCTTGGAATTTACCTATTCTAGATACATAAAGCAAATAGTGTAAGAAATGCATATAGCTGCCTATAGTAAGGCATTATTAATATTTAATGTATTAGTGATATCAACAAATATGAATAGACCTGACCCACCATTAGAACCATTTTCAAATTTTTACAACAATGCAAGCTCCAACTATGTGTTGTTTAAAGGATACACTTAAAACAGCAACTTAAGAAGACTAAAAACAAGGAGGTATTTAAAGACAGACAGACAAGCATAAACCATGGAAACAGACAGTGATCCTGATTTTGACATTCAGAGTCAATGAAAAATACTAAGTGGAAGAAAACAAAACACCTTTTTCTATAAGCAGGTTGATACTACTGATGACCTCTTCCCTGGGACTCTTTCCTGAAGAGGGAAAGAGAATTTTACAGATGGGATTGAGATTATGGATCTCTGGGACTCTGGGAGTGGTCTCAGTCTAATAATCTTGAAACTTGAAAACAAGAGACAGAAATGAATTATACAGATAACATTGATCATCAACATGTAAGAATGACATGCTATGGTGTCATTAGTTAGAGAAATAATATGGTAGAGAGATGAAGGCAGCAGCCTTACTACTTTGGGATGTGAAATGTTTCCCTCCCACAGTCTCCAGGATGGGCCATGACTCTCCAGACAGCTTGGTTTTGACCTTGTGAGATTTTAAGGCATGAGTCAGATGTCCTGTCTAGGTATACCACGCACAGCTGCTAACACGGGGGAGGGGGGGAGGGGAATTAAACTGGGCATTAGTTTTGCCAAAAGGGTTTAGAAAATTTTACTATTGCTAAAATAGAAAATGAACAAATTTTTAATGTGAAAAATTCTAGTTTGTAATGAAAAATGTAACAGTTATGAATAGTTGTTGTAGAAATTAAACAACTATGTTTTATGAAGCAAAAGTCAAGGAAGAATCCAAGAAACAGACTGAAACACAGTAATAGGTGGTTAAGAAGCATCTGCCAGGGCTGGAGAGATGGCTCAGCAGTTAAGAGCACTGACTGCTCTTCCAGAGGGCTGGGGTTCCAGTTCCCAGTTCCAGACAAATAAATAAAAATAAATTAAAAAAAAAAAAGAAAGAAAAAAGCATCTGCCATGGGGACATTGAAGTATTTTATGTAAACGACATTGAAAAGGGATGTGAGGGAGGGGCTGGGCAGTTAGTTCAAGGTTAAAAGCACAGCTACTTTTCCAGAGGATCCTGATGTTTTCCCAGCACAGCTCACAACCATCTGAACTGGAACTGGAGAATACCAGGAAATCTGACATGGTCTTCTATGGACATGGTACACAATCATAGATGCAGGCAAAACATCCATATATAAAAATATAGAGAGGGCAAATACCTTCAGAGTATATGTTAGAACTTTACATCTGGGTGATAAGGAATATGCTTTTCCTCCAAGTACATATGGAAAACAATTTATCATGTTAATTGGGTCATAAAGAATAGTACCAGTAAGTTCTACAAAGTAGATATATTACATACATTACTCTAAATACAATTTGTTGAAACTAGAAATTTAAACAAAATCAATAAACTAAGGTCTCTTTCACTTGAAAAATTAACCTTATAGTCAGCACCTATTGAGTGAGTGGATAGCAGAAATAAAAGCAGCTATAGAACTTCTGAAACTAAATGATGTAGGCTGAGCCTCCCCAATCTAGATGTTGCAGATCTACTATTTTGCACTCTGTGGTACTCAAAATGTCATATTTTGTATGATTTCTATTTTCTATTTTTGTGTTAAGGATACTCAGTAGTAAATTTTATATAATTATGCCAAAGCCTGGCAAACTTAAAATTTAAAACACTTGTAGTCCTTTACTTTTGATAAGGATGCCTCAAATCTAGAGTAGAAATGTCTGAACAGGACTGAGCCCCTCCTGGAGATGGAGAGGAAACACTTCCCTTTCATTGCAATTGCTGAAGTAATGTTGTTTTTTGAGGGTATGGGGCTGATGCTTCATATCTTTGTACTAGACGTTAAACTTAAAACAGTGATCAGAGAAATACATAGCCCAAAACACAATTACCAGTACAAATGGAAGTAAAAAAGTATTCAACTCCAGCATAACATTTTAAGCTACAAAGAAGCTAATAAAAGATAAAAGACACATAAGAAAATTAAGATGAGAGCAAAGAGGAAAAAACAGATCAATTAGGAACTTTTGCCCAGAGTATTTGTTTTATAGTGGACAATCCCTGACTGATTCCATGAAAAGGAACTTGAAGCACCCAGGCAAATGCCCAGTTCTAGGATTGTGCCTAAGAGAGCCAGTGATACATGAAAACAGCTTCTTGTTCAGCCAGCAAGGAGGAATGCTCAGAGAACAGTCAAGGCATACCAGAGGAGCCAGCTTTTGGGGTCTGCCCCTGTTTAAATGTAGGACCATTTAGGTATAGAATAATGGTATTAACAGTGTATATAGTAACAGTAGTGATAATAGCTCCATGAATAAAATACAGATCTGTGAGTCTAAATTGATGTGAATAAATAAATAAAATAAAGCTCATTAAACAAAGAAATTTGCATGTCTACAAAGCAGCATTTAACAGGTAACATGTACTATTTCTGGGAAGAGACATTGATCAGTATTGAAATTAAGGCAAAAAAAATCCTGGAATAAAATTTTGCCTATTCTCAAGTATGACAGCACAAAATGTGTTTGCTATGGGAGGGAAAATGGTACCTTTACAGCAGAGAAGCCTCAGTAACTGTGGGACAAATAGACTTGACTCTGCCTCCTGACATGATATATGCAGCGACTCAGTAGCAGTTCTCTGCCTTTTCTTTTCTTTTTTTAAAAATACTTACGAGAAATAGATCATTTAACTTGAAGGACATTCTATAAAATAATTGCCCTGGTCTCAAAATGTCAAGGTTACGGAGAAAAAGTAATTAGGACTTGATCCAAACTGAAGGTTACTAAAATGACATGAACAGTATGAGATGCAGGGTTACATTTTAGACTAGAAAAGATTGCTTTCCTATAAATGACATGAATGACTCCTTTCAAATTTGGCTGAGATCATTTCATTATTAATTTCTTGATTTTTATGGTTGAATTGTGATTATGTTAAAAAAAATTATTGCTTTTTAAGTACAGGTACTACAAAGAATTTTATCTATCACTAATGCTGAAATTGTTCCATATTTAATTATAGCAAAAATAAGAAAGGAAGGAAATCTGGGATCCTTGGATAATTGGGAGTGAAGAAAATCTAGGATTCTTTGTATTGACTTTGAACATGGATGAGATGAAAATACATCTTTTGCTGGATACTTCTTTCTCTTCTGGGTTGCTTCTATCTTTACCAACCCTCTTTTTTCCAGCTATATAAAAGTCTCTTAAATTAGAGTGATAATGTACTAAATAAATTCCTTCTCATAGATAACAAGGAAAAATAGCTACCTTCAAGAGCTGAGGGGTGATGCATTGATATATCATCATGAAAATCTTTGCATTTTTGAAATAATAAACGTGGTAGAACTGAAAGCTTTTATTTTTCAGCATTTAAAATATTAACAGGACCTCTCATAACATTTAAAGAACATAATTCTGTTTACAGAATCATAATTCCCATTGATATGTCCTGTCAAGACTGGAGAGTGGAAGCCGTGTGATTTCGTTTGACCTGTGAGGGAAGTCTCGTAGACTGATAACTAGAGTAAATGTAGTATCAATCATAGAACTGGGACCACTAACTATCCAAAATACAGAAACCCAGGTGGTTGCTTGAGAGAACAAAGTTTAATTTGAGTTACAATTTTTTTCAAACTCTTCAAATGAATTGATTTGGCATTATGTGGCTTAATAAACACCTTTAAACACACCTGATATTAAGAAAATGATAAAGAGCTTGTATTTTAAGTAATGGTCACACGTTCATTCAGTTTTCTGCACTACACAGTCTTATTTATAGCAGCATTCCTCAGAACCAACATGTGAATTAGGGTGGTCAGCAGTGCCACTTCTTTCTGCCCACATGATGCCCACGTGCACCACACCTGTGCACCACACCTGTTCCCAAAATTGTGGCCATGTGCATGCAGTGTCTGCAGAGGCCAAAAGAGGATATTGCATCCCTGAGGCTGAAGTTTGTAAGCCACAAGTAGGATCTTAGGAATTGAACCTGGGTCTTCTGGAGGAGCAGCCAGTGCTGGTAAAGGCTGAGTTATCTTTCCTCCATAGTGTCTGTGAGTCAGTCACCTGCACAGGCACACTGGTAACCTTTATTTCATAAGGAAGACTGGCAGGAAACTATTTTGTTAGCCTCATGGAGAGAGACTGGAGTCTCAGGCAGATGGGGAACTTCTTGGCTATATTTATTTTTTTTAGCCAAGCTTTGTTCTCAAATTTACAGGATACTTTTTAAATGGAGTCTTCTACTCTGCTCCTGAACACTATACCTGTACTATATTGAGGTCTGTACTTCAGCTTCTCATATTTACTATTTTTATTATCTCTTTTGGGAAAAAAAAAAGTCCGTTTAATTGCTCTCATACAACAACAACTACTACTACAACTTTAATGCTTTTTCTAACACAGATTGTTCTACTCCATTTAATTTTTTTCCTTTCTGGTTTTGTGTGTATGTTTATTATGTTTGTCTAAGCTTGAACAAGTATTAAAAATAGTCTGCAATGCATAAACAAAAGTCATTTCTTAGAGTTCTGGAAGCTGATAGATTGAGTTCCCCTGAGCCGTCTCTTCCTGGATGAACATGACTGCCTGTCTCCTTTGTCCTTACCCAGTACTGAGAGCAGATCTCTCACTCTTACATCAGTTCCATCCTGAGGATTCCATCCATGTAACCCATCAAGGCTCATTAACTCCTAAAGGAAGTTAGGATTCGCCTCCCAAAGTACCACTTTTGGAGTGAGGGCTTCAACACATAAATCCATAAGGTGGGAATGCACATGCATTTATAACATAACAGAAGTATGTATCTAAATAGTCTAAATCCTTAAGTCAAAAATACTATAAAGTTCAGAGTTTTTCAGTTTTTACAAAATAAGCATACACACATGCACATCTGCACACACATACCTCTGATGAGCCCTTTTCTGTTTAAGATCTCCGTTGATTTGTTTTCTTCAAGTCATTTTTATAATGGGTATCATTCTATAATTTACAATTTTTTAATTTTAATTTTTTATATATATGTGTTTTGCCTGCATGTGAGTCTGTGTACCATTAGAATTCTTGGTCTGTGAAGGCCATAAGAGAGCATCCGATCCCCTAGACCTGGAGATGCAGATTATTACAAGCCACCATATGGGTGCTAGACTCTAACCCTGGTCTGCTGGAAGAACATCCAGTGCTCTTAAGTGCTGAGCCATCTCTCTAGTCCCAGAACATTTTTAAGTCATTATTTTTGTCTTTTAGTGTTGGGTGTTGAATAGGGTCATGTGTGTGATTCTCACATTCTTTACCCCTGCACTGAGCCTTGCTCATTTTCCTTGGCTTTAACTTGTTCAGTCTACACTCCATGGGACCTGAAGAAATGAGGATCAGCTTCACATGAGTCTCTCCTCTCTCCATTCTCAGGAGCTCCCTTTGGAAAGTAGTTTCTCCTCCATCTTTGCCTATCTCTGTCCCTTCCTCCCTCCCACTCAGTCACCCATTTTGAGTTTGTATGGGGTATGGTATCTTTGATTCAGTCTACCTGAAATTTTTAAATATGTAGGTTAATAGTTTTCATGTTTGGAAAAGCTTTTGACTATTCTTTAAATATTTTCTCTCTTTTCTTTAAATGCCATTGTTTGTACTAGTTCACTTAATGATTTTTTTCCATGTGTCTTTTAAGCTATCCATTCCTCCTCATTGTTACTTCTTTGTAGTCCTCAGTTTGGTTCACCTCAGTTGATATACTTTCTCTTTACCTCTTCTGTCTCTCAACATTTGCTAGCGAGTCCTTCTAGTAAACTCTTTATTTTAATTTTTTTATTTTCAATTCACTCTTGAGATCATTTATATCTTCATTAATATTGTTTATTTGCTGAAACATCATTTTAAGATTGTGATTTTAAGGTTTTTTTAAGTTTTTAATTAAATTTAAAGCTTTTGTCTATTAATTTCAGAGTCTGAGTTTCCCAAAATGATTATTAATTCTTTTATCTTCTTTGTATTTGTCATATTTTCCTTATTTGGCCTTATTCATGATTCTATGTGTTTGTAATATTCTTGGGTTTTTAAATTATCTTTGTTAGCATTTGCTTTAATCATTCTTATGAATTAATTCCACAGGGTCTTTATCCTTTAATGTGTGATCACTTAAGCTCTTATCAGTTAGTATATTGATTAGTAGAGAAATTCTCTTAAATTTTTCCAGCCGTGAGTCTCAGACTCCGCCTGAACATCTTTGTGTGTAGTTGCAGTGTAACACAAGCAGGTACTCCTCAGCTTCAGCTTCTCCTTTCTTCCTGTGCACTCTCAGCCGGAGCTTAGGTCTTGGATCTCTCCTAAGCACGTGCATAGCCTTGAGCATACAGGCTTCCTCCAGATTTCTAGGAAAGTATGAGCATGTCAGACTTGCAACAGATGTCTCATTGCCCAGATCTTCTTTTTAAAGCTTTCTGATTAGTGTATTTTTGTCCACTGTCCATGGCCCTTGAGGCCATGCAGTTCATAGATTTCTTGTCACTGTTTGCAGTCATCACTCCTACTCAAAGGCTTTTAGCACCATGTGAACACCAATCCAGGTCAAGTAAAAGCCACTTCATAAGTAGTTTTCTTATAAGTAGTTTTCTCGAGAACCTCCAAGCAGGTTAAGTGATGGCATTTTCTGGGAATGATGCTTTAAAAGAGCTTCATCTCACTTCTGTGTGCTGTGTCACCTCAAGACAGTTGTCCTGTGTGCTGTGTCGCCTCCAGACTGCTGTCCTGTGTGCTGTGTCACCTCCAGAGTGCTGTTTCCTGTAGCTGTTTTCAGGATGACATAGCATTGTAATAGGATGGGAGGTTTGGAGCTAGAACAAGTCCAAGTTTGCTGTGCCCTACCCAGGTTCAGCTATGTTATCATGAATTCACAGCCATCATTTGCTATCTTCTTTCGGTTAATGTCTATAGTGTGGAAAATGTTGGTTCTGACCATTGGTGCTAGCCTCTTTTCTGCTTTTATGGAGAATAAATAGTTCACAGGTTTTTTTACTCCATGACATACTAGTGCCACTTCTCCAGTTTCATTTTCATTTAGAAATTGGCATCTTGGCTAAAGCATAATCTATGCTTCTAGGTCAACTCAATGTTCTCATCACTGGCAAGATATTTAATTGCTAATTTAGTTTCTTGTATACATGCAGGTTGAAGTATTTAGATTCTTTGTTTATTCTGTGATCTTAAGTAGCTAATTAAATAGTCTAACTCATATTTAGACTGGTAAGACAGCTAAGGATTTTTATATTTAATGTTTTTGCTAAAATGTAACAAAAGGGAATCTTTGTATCCTCAAGATCTGCAGTTTCTATGCCATGTTCCAGTATCTGAATGGAAGCCTGTTCTTATTGGCAACTAGGAGAGGTACGCCTCACCAGCTGACCCTCTGGCCCTCTGTGTTACATGGGCAGCAGGTGTTTGTGTTTGAATCTAGTACTAATGGATGATATAACTTCTTTATGCCCTCTGCAGTGAACATTTGGAACCACAGAGGAACTGTTTCTAAGTTTCTTGTCAATAAAATCCCCATTTAAATACTGAGTTCTCTGTGAAGTCCTGCCATAGGAGATAGGTCCATGTACTGTTGCTCACTCCCACAAGATCCTCTTGACCCTTTCTTTTGCTGTCCTTCCTAAACAATTAAGACCCAAGGACATTGTTTGAACTGGAGAATTCACAAAAGGCAAGCCTCAACCTCTTTTTCAGACTATTACCTCATAAGCTCATCTTGATATGGTGGATAGAAGAACATGTTTGTATTTACTTCTTTTATCCCATGGCATTCTGAAACACACTTAAATGTCCTGTGAAATGAAGCTTCACATTCATCTGTGTCTGTGATTCCAAAGGACAAGCCAAACACATCTAGCCTGGACTTAGAACCGAGCCATTTTTCCCCTGTGGCCTCATCAGTTTTTCCTTGGCTCAGGTGTGCCTCGACCTTGAACAGAACTAGAAAAACAAAACAAAAACTCTGAAGATTTTACTACCAGAGGATTTATCTCTTTTCCATTCTGAAACAGTTATTTAGAAACTCATTTACAATATTTTGTTTCCTTTTTTATGTCCATTCTTAAAATAAAGTTTGTATAACAGGAGATGAGAGTCAAAATACTTGATGTATTTGCCACAGAAATGTTAAGATGGCTTCTCTAGTTGGTGCTGTTTCTGAAGAAATTTTGTTTACATAGACCTGTGTGTGTGTGTATATGTGTGTGTGTGTGTGTGTGTGTGTGTGAAGTTACCTTTCTCTTTAATGTACTTTTTAGTAATAGAACAAAACAAAGTTTTCTTTGTTTACTTGCTAGTCAAGACTTTTGAAATGTTTTGCCTCTTTGCCTACACATTATTGACCAAATAGTCCTGTAATGGAAATTTTAGAACAAATGCTGGGATTATGTACTGAATTAAATTGCACCTGCTTAGATCATTGCTATGTGGCAGCCACTAATGTCACCTTAATGATTTTATGCTTTCAATATCAAGGTATAGAACTGTATTCTAATGAATGTATTTTTCATTTTAGATCATTTGGGGAATATTTTTCATCTTAGTTGCCTTGCTGTTTGTAATTTCTCTCTTCTTGTCAAAGTAAGTACAGTAGGCATATTTTCTAAATCACTTATACAAATTTCTTTGAGAGCATCCATCCATTTTTGTCTGCATTCCATTAGTATAGCCTATTCTAGCTGAAGTGTTACACAGCATTTAACCCAAGGAATCGCTAAAAGGTCTTGTAATAGACAGTATTTCCTTTGTACTTATTGACAGTCTCTGTAAGACAGTTAGGCAAAGTTTAACTTGTTTTCTGTAGCTCAATAGCATGCTTAGGTTATGATGCTGTTCTTTCTAGCTGAGCTGGAAGTGTGATGGTAAAATGTAAATTCATTGTTCACCATGTTTTGTCTTAGTTTAGATAAAGCTCTGCATTCAGCTGGAATAGATTCTGGTTTCATCATCTTTGGAACTAACCTGAGTAATCCATTGAACATGCTTTTGCCTTTGTTACAAACAGTAAGTAACATGTCAGTTATTTTACACTCCAGTAAAACACTGTGCCATTCTGTCCCATTAAAGTCATTATTATGCAGACTTACAAAAGTCAGACATGCATTGGAGCTCCATAGTAACTTTTTATTGGCCAGTGCTTTCTAAACTGGCATTGGTTTATAGATTACTATATCTGTGTATTGGCTGTCTTTTGATATGGGATGCTTATATTACTAAAAGTGAACTCTTCCAGACAGTATTTACTTTCTAATTTTTAGTTAATTACTTCATTTCATATATAAAAATACAACATAATTGATTTTAGGCTGTTTTCCCTTAAGATGCTGTTACTAATAACTTAGTGGTAGCTGGGATTTTATGAAAATATTATACTTTTTATAGTATAATCATATTAGCCTAATCTGAAAGGGAATTAATATTTTAATTATCAAATGTAAATAATTGTGTCCGGCTATTTTGTTTTAATATCTAGAGTCTTCATAGCTTGGCTATTAAACTTGATTTTTATTTTTTTCAGGTGTTCCCTCTTGATTATATTCTTATAACAATTATTATTATGTACTTTATTTTTACTTCGATGGCAGGAATTCGAAATATTGGTATATGGTTCTTTTGGATTAGAGTAAGTATATGATATCTTCTGGCTTTTATACTCATTACTTTGTACATCATTTCTATTGTGACAGTTTATTCTCTTTGTTAGTTTGTGTGTTATTTAAGAAAGAGCCTTTGTAGCCCAGATTGGCCTCAAGTCTGTGATTTTCCTGCCTTTGCCATCTTTGTGCTAGGATGATAGTGTGTACGCCACAGCCCACTCTTATATTTAGAATATATCGCGGATAGATTGATGCTGGAAGTGATAGAATTACTAACGTTTCATTTTGAATAAAAGTGCTTTCTTTCTAGAGCAGGAAGTCTTAAATAGGAATAGTTTTGTGCACTTACTCATATGTAGCAATATTGGGAAGCATTTTTAGTTACAGTCACTAAAGGACTGCTATGGAGATCTAAGGGGTAGGGATCAGGAATGCTGCTAATTAAACATTAGCTGCTCAAGTTGAGAAACCTTGGTCTAGAGGGCATGGTTTTTGTCTGAGCATTTGATTGCATGGACATACAGTGAACACAGTGGATACACTGAAAGTCCAACGCTTTCCCTCCCTGATAGGTGTCACAAGTGTCTACTGTTCACCTTCTTCCTTCATGACTTTATTCATGACTTCTGCATCTGTACAGTTAGCCAGCCAAACAGACTCAGTAGGACTGGATTTTTTCCTTTCATGATTCCTTGCAAAGCCTAACTACTGACACCACACTCACGTTGGCTTTAAGTAACTTGGGCATGATTTAGAGTATACAGGGCAGGCTGCATGGGCTACATGTAAACCTACACCCATTCACACAATGGAGTTAGGTATATGAGATTTTGGTGTCACAGTGAACCTTGGAACATCATCGTCATGCCAAAGGCAACTGTCAATATTGTTTATTTTCTTATATTCATCCTGAGATAATTGTGAATTGTAAATTGATGCTGAATCAGATATTATTTCTAGATGTGAATTTTAAAAACTCTAGTAAATACGCATTTGAACTAAAGAAAAATTTCCTTCTATGGTAGTTAAAGTATGAGATCTATTAGTGCTGTGATCCTGCTGAATCCAACTTGATATATAGGGGTGTGTGGATGAAAAATGCAGAGCTTGAATTAGACCTGATACAGAAACCTTAGCACTGAGGGGGCATTGGACGAATGATGCCCAGATTTTATTTCCCCTGAACCTTTTATAGCAAGCAAAGGGGAGGGGCAAGTATAGACAGGTGTAGACACTTACTCAGTTCTCAAAACATAAGACACCTGGCACCCACACCTTTGGCCAAAACATCCTATTATGCAGCCTTGTGGGGCAAAATAAGCTCTTGCTCTCTGACCTTGAGTCAAGATGGAAATCAGCCACATTATGGAGTCTCTGTGAGCCCAACATGATCCTCTCTGTCCCTCATTAGGAATATTTTCTGTAACCACTCCTAGGCATAAGGGAATCTGGGAAATGTACATTTGTAAGTGATTATATTGTCATCTTATCCAGAACAGAAATTCTGTTAGCCTGTAGTATGCTGTTATCTGATAAAATAGCAGGAAGATGGTGCTTCAATTACTAGAGGAAAGTGGGGCTTACCATTAAAACGGGACTAGTTCCATAATTCCATAAATTCTAGTTAACACTTTAATTCCCCTTTAACACAGATAAAACTATCACATGTATAACCAGATTATCATAAGCTGATTTTTTTTATTTATCATGTATACATTGTTTTGTCTGCATGTATCCCTGCTGGCCAGAAGAGGACACCAGATCTCGTTACAGATTGTTATGAACCACCATGTGGTTCCTGAGAATTGGGCTCAGGACCTTTGGAAGGGCAGCCAGTGCTCTTAACCACTGAGCCATCTCTCCAGCCATAAGCTCATTTAAAAAAAAAAAAAAAAAAAAAAAAAAAAAAAAAACTATAGTATGAGGATATCATGACAATTTTACAGAAATTAGTACTTATAAACAAATCTGTTCTTATGTGCTAATATTATGTAACATCGGAACTGTAATACCGTAACATGTTCCTCATTCTTGCCATTTCAATTCATGCTCTGAACCTGAAGATAGAGCACAAGGTAGTTCAAGTTCTTAGTTGTATAAATAAGCGAAAAGGGCCCTTGCCTAGAAGACAGTGATACCCAAGCTCCTAATCACTAATGATTGTGTTTAGTTTATTATTTTCTAAAATATTTTAATCAGATCCTTTGGATGTAGATTCTCTGACATTATTTTCAAGTACAGAGAAGGATAGCACTAAAAGTTTTGTAGAAGAAAAAATGGTCTTTTTTGTTCTCAAGTTACTAGTGTTTATTTTAGAACAGTTAAACTGTGTCAGTATGACCCATAATGTAATAGCTTGACTCCAACCTTCAAAATAACCTTAGTAAAACTTTGTCACTGTTTGTTTTTTATTTTCCCAGTTATATAAAATCAGAAGAGGGCGAACTAGGCCTCAGGCACTGCTATTTCTATGCATGATACTTCTACTAATTGTCCTTCATACCAGCTACATGATCTATAGTCTTGCTCCTCAGTACGTTATGTATGGAAGCCAAAATTACTTAATAGAGGTAAGTGCAATGTATAAATCATATTACTTCTGTATTTTAGAAATGCTGATAAAAATTAAACATAGAATTAAACATAGACTTGAGAAAGCAAATTTAGAGATATTTAAAAGCAAATGTTATTTATTATTAAATTTATTTTTGACAAAGCTGATTTTTCAATATTTGTGAACATACTTATTATTGTTTCATACTTTTTAAAATGAATGTCATTATAAATATACGTTAAATAGATTAGGTGACACTAACTATTGTTCTTTTTCTCAGCACTTTATTAACTAATACTCCTAATGCCTCTACAAAAATAGTCTTCTAAGTAATTCTAATAATGTGTTCCAAAGATTCTGGGAAGTACATCATGTACTTTGCTACTGTAACTCAATGAAAGAAGTTTCCTGAATATTTTGTCTGTGAATAATTGGGCTTCTTTTAAACATAATGGGTTCCTTGGTGCTAGTTTTCTGTTTTCATGATATGGTTGACTAATAAAAACTAACAATGCTTTTTAGGTTTAATTGAATATAGCAGGTTTGGATTTTTGACAGTTTAAAATGTTTTTGCCATATTTGGTAAGATCTGATTCAACATTTGTCTAGTGTATGATGTACTTTGTTGCTGGTGTGATAGAGCACCGTGTATAAAGGGAAAGTTTGTTAGCTGATGATTCCAGAGGGTTGTGTATAATGACAAGGAGTAGACAGCAGCAGGCACTGGGGCTGGAGCAGGATGGTGCTGAGGGCTCATGGTAGCTATAAACACTAAGTGCAGTGTAACTGGAGCCTCTTCACTCCAAAACCCCCTTCTCCCCCACCACCCACCCCTGCCTCCAGGGATGTGCCTCCTAAGCAAGGCCACACCTCTTACCCCTCCCCAACCTGGAGCACCTGTGGGACCAAGTGTTCAAATACTTAGGAATGAGGAGGGGAGGTTCTCATTCAAACACCACATTTAGTTTATGTCCTTTTCCTAAAATGCACCTTGCAGTACTTCCTAACAGTTTACATTGTATCCATGTTTACCTGCTGCTTTAATGGCGTCTTCATTATCCATGTGTCCTCCCATCTCTTTTCTTTGTACTTCCTCCTTCCTTGTTTATTTTTATGTGAAATAAAATAAATAAATGCACATCAGTTCTTATATCAGTAACATCTCTAATATTACAAAGTATTAAAAAGAAAGTACTTCAAAAAGATTATTAGTTAATTAATAATATAGATGGAACCCTTAAGTCAGATCATGTGGTACACGTGTCTGGGAACAGCGTGCTAGAGCACTAGATGACATGCACTGAGCCTGCCATTGTCCAGATCTTGCTAGTCTCCTGCCTCATCATTTAACTGTTTTACTAGCTGATACTCGGTGAATGTTCTTCTGAGAATGAGGATTATTGTTTCGTATTGAGAAAAGATATTTTTTTCCTTCTACTTTTCTTCCCAACATCCACCTTTCTCCTATCCCACCCCCAACTTCTCTGTTTGTTTCTGTGCAGTGGGGAAGGATGCTTTTTGAATAGAAGGGTTTTGTTGTTTATTTTTGGGGTTTTTTTTTTCACAATCTCTCTGCTTCAGACTCCAACTGCTGGGATTCAAATGGAATCCAAAGTCTAAGGCTAAGACTGCAGGCTTTTCCTTTTTTCTCTTTTGATATCATGCTACTTCTAAAAAGAAGTCCTATTGTTTAGTTTAAGACCTAAATTAGTGTTGCAAAAGCACTTTAATACTGAATTTATCATAACCTCTTGTCCTGTCACTTATATTAATCTTCTAGAATATTAGATGTCATTAGTACAAAGTAAATATGAATTTTGCAATGTTATTACTTTTAATACAAATACAGACATGACTGTAGTCTTTTTATGTTAATCATATTTTTATCTTTCAGAGCAATGTAACTTCTGATGTTCATAAAGGCAATTCAACCCTTTCTGTGCCAAAAAGGTGTGATGCAGATGCCCCTGAAGGTAAAGCAGCTATTGTCAAACTGTCTTAGAATTCATGATTTGTAAGAACATGATAAGGTAGCCTATAGGAAGGTGTGGTTCACTCTTCCTAGTGGAGACTGGGAGAATAATAATCAAAGAGACGTTTTGGGCCATAGATCCTGAAGCAGCATTTCAAGGTCACAGAAGAATGTATTTTGTATGTGTGTTGATGTCAAGCTGTCCCTTGCTAAGGAACAAAGCATGCAAATAATGATTTTGAAGTTACAGTTGTGTGCTCAAGAATTTAAAACATTGTCACTCTGACATTTCACTTTTTGTTTACAAGGATGAGGACTGAAATGACAGTTGAAAATTGCAGAACTAGGAAGGAGACCCTGAAAGGTTTCTGAAAGTGACTGAAAAAAAAAAAAAAAAGAAAGAAAAAAAAATTTTTTTTTTTTTTAAAAACTTTATTTACTTATTTATTTGTCTTGGTGTTTGCCTGGAACTGGAACTACAGACAGTTGTTAGCTGCCATGTGGGTGCTGGGAATTGAACCCGGGTCCTCTGGAAGAGCAGACGGTGCTCTTAACCACTGAGCCATCTCTCCAGCCCCAGAAAAAAAATTTTTAAGTAAGGACATAAAACTTATTTCATGATTTATTATTCTAAAAGTTGAATGTGATAGTAACATAGAAAAGATATTTGAGAGTAGAACATGGAAGTAAATAAGTGAAAGAAGAATTCTAGTGTGGTCCAAGACAGATGGGAAAATTTGAATAAATTGTAAAATGTAAGATGAACGACATTGGTAAGATTAGAGAGCAGGGCAGGGGGTTGAGGTGACTGGAGATACATTAGGGACATTCAGGGAGCTCATGGCATTTGGACATCCAATCTAACAACAGAATGAAAACTAGAACGCAGCACCATTTTTCAAAGGAGACCAGATAAAGTGGATACAGAGAGAAATGAAAAGCAGGAAAAATTTTAATGATGGTTATAAAAGCAGCTGAGTAAAGAGGAAATGAAGTAAGGAAAATGTTTACCTAAGTCATTCTGAAATTTACTGGAGAGGCTAGAAGGGACATAGATAAGACCTAGAAAGGCATGCATGCAGACTGGAAGATTACAGGAGACCTCAGGAGTTAAGTGGGTAGAATTAGTAGGGAAAAAGAAGGTGAAGAAAGTTGGTAGAAAGGATAAATCACTGTCATGCATCACCCAGTTCTAGAGGATATGACACGAAAGACATAAAAGAGGCTACCACTTTTTCTAGATTCCAAAGCCAGATAAGTTCCCACTGTGATCTTAGGCTAACAGAAAGTACCTTTAATATCTGATTATCTCAGTTCGCGCGCAATGAAGTAGAAATTCAAACCGTCCATGAAGTTAAAAGTGAAAGAAAGTGGTGGTGTTTTCTGATGGTTAATGAGAGGGACCAGGAGAATTTGTCTGAAAATAAGCTAATGATAGAGATAAGTATGTATAAGGAAAGAAAATATAATATCAATCTATGCTTTTTTAAAATCAGTTAACAGAACTGATATGATTGACTTCTGATAGTAATTAGGTTATTTGGGAAGCATGTGACCTTGAGGTTGAATTTACGATGGAAAGCAAATTGCAGGTTCAGGGTTGGAGAATACTATGTTCCCAAATATTAACATTAGAAATCCCTAACCACAGAATCTTATTCTGCCATCACATTAAATTATTTGAAGCTTTCTTAAAGTAAATTCTTTGTCTTATTTTGATGTTAGAGTAGCTAAACATGTAATCCTTTTTGTAAAACAGACCTCATTTATGTGTGTTCATTTTGCTTAGTGTATTTGCTCACATAAGAGAGTAGAACCTTAAAAGGAATCAAATAATCTGTAAGGTTATACACTTAAATACTAAAATATAAATTGATGTGCCATCCCAACTAGATGAATTATTAAATAGCCAAGTAGACAAAATTTAAAGCTAAAGAAAACATGATAATATATATTGGGATATAAAAGAAAATGAAAATATTTGCATGACTAGTATTAATGTTAAAAGAAGTTAGTAGAGTAGCTGTGTGTTGATACTTTACTGTAGCAAGAGTTGTTCACTAAGGTTTATTGTTAATAAGCCTATTGTTTAGGGATGATTCAAAAATTCAGGTTGCATAGTTAAAATTTGTTTGCTGAGACATTTTCTCTGTCAGCAGATTCAAGGTGACCCATGGCCCAGTTATCTAAGCTACTACAAAGATGAGAGTTAGAGAATTTATCCCCACTCATGTATTCTTTTGCATGGAAATCATAAAAATGGAAAGAAAATCATAAAGAGCTGTACAAATTATAAACAGTTCTTAAAATATAAATCATAATATTATCAAGAAAACACTTGAAATGATAACTGGACAATCACCTCCTCCTTATGGCAGATGGGATTCTGAGAGAGAGAAGGCCTGAAGAACAAGGCAGCCAGGGTGAGCCTTCAGCTTTAATCTGAGGAGCCAGATTCCAAGTCTTGATTTTGGATCTACATTTAATGTTTCTCTGTTTCATTTAAGAGAGATGAAATCTCTATATTACATCATTTTTTCCTTTACATTTTAAAAAATAAAAATATTTTTACTGCTTTCTAATATTCTAATGGAATATTCATTCTAAGCAATGATGTAATGAAAGTCAAAGTCAATATAAAGAGACTGACAGCAGAAACAGTCAGGCTAAACCTAGGTCATTAGAGAAGACATGGGTTGGAAAATGAGAGAAGAAACAGAAGACAAGCATTTTAGTAACCAGGAAAATGCCATATGCAGTAGTCAATGGTGTAGATGCTTGAAACAGAGTTTTTAATGATTAGAAGGCCTTGAGCCTTTGAGAATGCAGTTTTCATAGAATATACTAAACTACAGTCCTAGAAAATTAAGAAATGAAATCATAAAATGAAGGAAATTCCCTGTTGTAATATAGCTTCAAAGTATTCTTAATAATTGTATGTAAGTCTAATTTTTATTACAGATTCATACTAAAAGACACTTAGGAGCTTGCTATTTAACCAATTCTTATCAAGTCTTCTTGCAAAGATGAATGAATTCTTAATTCTGTGTAAGTTAATGGTAGCTATTTACTTGACACAACCTGGAAACACCAGGAAAGAGTATTAATGAGAAGTTCCAGGAAAGTGAGTATACAGAGAGACCTGCACAGACTTAATGTTGGAATCAGTGACACAGAAGTATGGCAGCTGGAGAAAAAGAAGAAAAGCAAGCTCAAAATGCAGCAGGCAACAAGCTAAAAATAAGTAAATAAATCCCTCACAGATTTATGACCCTAATAAAATCTTTAGATCTGAATATAATAGGAGTAACTGAAATTAAACTCAGTGTAGAAACCTTAGGATGAGAGCAACATTGAGTAAGTTGTAAAGAATTTCTGTCAGTCCTCTGGTCTACATCAGGCGGTCAGTCAGCATTGCTGAGGAGCAATGTGCTTTGTGCACCTCATGAAATGACAGCCTGACAGCACTGGATAACATGAAACAAGGGACTAACGCCAGACAGGGCCACACTGAAGAGCAAACTACAGTAATTACCCTGATCATAATGCCACCCAAAATGCCAGTGACATAAAAGGCAAGGGGAGAAATTGTTACAAATGTCAGAACATAAAAGAGATATATGCTCAAATGTGGAATTGGACCCTATAGTGGACATGAAAGTCCTAAAGGAAATTACTGAGATAAGGGACAGGTGGAAAATACACAAAATGAAACATGTATTATGAGTGGTAATTTTTTAGGCATTGGTACTTGTGCTGTAGTTACATAGAAAATATCCTGCTTTAAAAATGCTGAAATATAGCTAGTGTGGTCATGCAAGTTTTTAATCCTAGCACTTTGGAGACAGAGAGAGGTAGATCTCTGTGAGTTCCAGGACAGACAGAGCTACATACATCAGAAAAATAAAAACTAATAAACAACAAGAGCAAAATGCTGAAATATTAGGCACACATACTTAATGTAACAGCCTGTATCCTCAAGGGCTGCTGTTTTAAAAAATGTACGAAGGGCAGACCAAGGTTGGAAATTGCAAAAGTTGGCATTTCTGAGTATCATTTTGGGTTTAATTACACACTGTGTTTTTTTAAATCTAATTTCACATTTTGTGTGTGTGTGTATGTGTGTGTGTGTGTGTGTGTGTGTATCTTGATATTTAAATGTATATGTCATCTTTCTTGAATCCTTTAAGTAGAATACCCAATAGTTAAACACAATGTGCTTTGCTCTACAAAATAACAGGACGACTTATGAGCATACTGTTAGTTCCGAACATGAGAGCAAGTACACACTATCAAGACCACACATTAGAGTTTATTTGAGAGGAGTCCCAGGCGGGTGAAGAAACAGAGGAGCGAGACAGAAGGCAGGGGACAGAGAAAAAGGACTGGAGCACATGCTCGCAGGTGCTTTTAAGGGAAGGGGCGTGCACAGGTATGTGTCATGGGTCCAGGGAGGTGCTTCAGTATGCAGTGCTGCAGGGTTTAGGTAGCCATGCCCAGGGGCGTGCCTCCGTGCAAGGTGCATCCCATCTGAGCCAAGTAGGCTCAGCTACATGGAATGCCAGGAATCCTTACACATGCATATTAGTGAGATGCCCTGAGCAATTTTAAATAAAAGGATCAACTCCTTGTGCTTATACACTTGCACATAATACTTGTATTTTCATGTAAGTTTCTAATTGAAGAGTCTTCTCTATAGTCTTTTCAAACATCTCTTTTCATCTCCCTGTGTCTTTGTATATAAACATATTCAATGGTGTAACACAAGTCATTCTTAGCCTCAGACTGCAGGAACTGCACCTTTTGAGTATGTACTCAGAAATTTAAACCTACATAGGACATTTTTAAAATTTCAGAGATTAAACCTCTTTTTTACATAGTTCTTGAAAACACTGAAGACTTTTTTTAATTTTTTAAAGTAACTCACAAGTTTAAATACAGACATGATGTTTCATATTTGGTAATAACAATCCAACTTTAGTGAACAATTTTAATACCTTATAAATTTCTCACTTATTTCTTAATGATAAAACCATTTATTTTATACTGTGAAACTTTGGTTTGGGAAGCTGTAAGTATTAACAGGAGGGGTTTTTGTTTGTTTTCTTTTCTTCTTTGTTATGTGTATGGGTGTTTGCCTACATATATACCTATGTATCACTTTATGTGCCTGGTGCCTAAGGGTCAGAAGAGGGCATTAGATTGTCTAGAGCTGGCATTACGTAGGTGCTGGGACCTGTCCTGACCCCTGATCCACTACCCAGGCAGCCAGTGTCCTCACTAGGAGGCTGTCTCTCTGGCCCCAGAAGATTAGTTTTCTAACCAAAGTAGTTCATATGATAGTGTCAGTAATTTAGGGTACAAGACTACATTGCTATGTCTTGTTAAATAACTCTGGGGTCAAGAAATCCTGTTTAACTACTTGCTCTAGGAGGTAGCTCTTTCCACCTAATACAACTGAAATAGCCTATTTGTAAAGACCATTTTACAGCAGTACTTAGCCTTTTCCTTTATCTGTACCCCGTCTAGTACTATTTGGTCACAAGCTTATAGCAGTGCTCCTGGTTTTCTCCCTTGAAAGACCTTGGGTGAAATGATCCAGCCTACCCTGTCCTCTAGACTTTTGTCTTTTTCCACTTCTCATCTTCTTGCTCACTTTTATTTCAGTCCGTCTAATAAATTAAGCCAGAACACTAGTAAGGGTTTATAGTGGTGCTTGGAAATTGACAGTTAACAATGTAAAAGCTAAACGTACTAAGTTATTTAAGGGACAAAATAAAATATTTAGAGTCTCAAGTTTCTGTTCTTATTTTGTAATTGGCTGCTAGCCTATGGACATGCTCATTCTGCCAGCCCCAAAGCTTCATGCTCAAGCCTTGGACTGACCCCCTTTCCTCTTTTCTCCCACTTCCCTGTCCTGTTCTGTTCCCTGGTTGGCAGACTGCTCTTATTCCTCTTCTTTACACTGAGCCACTTACTCTGATGAATGTCTTAGCAGCATTCATATTTTATCCCTTGTCCAATAATGAGTTTCCAAGTCCCACCATTAGCTAAGAAACGTCACAACAAGCACTGCAGTTTTCTCCATCAGTGAGAGCCCTTAAAATGGCAGCACATGAAATGCAGTACTGTGGCTTCACATGCCTTTACATAGAAAGCAAGTACCATGTAATGGTAGGCGGAAGAGTACAGACGTCTTACTTATCAGTACTTCCACACAACAAAGTATAGTATAGAATTAAAGTAACCTCCTGTTACTTATAACTAAAAAAAAGAGAGACACCAGTGAATATGGTTAAGGGTAAAAACATTGGAACATCTGCCAGATAGAAAGTTACTTTAGGGAAGATGGCAACATTGCATTTATTGAAAAATGGACAGCTGAGAAGATGGAGTGTGGGTTGTGTTATTAATTCCTTTTACTGTCTTTTCTCCAGACAGTAACTACTTAGGCATTCTGGAATATCTAAAGTTTTAGGGAATTTTATTTTGAAATCTCAGCACCTAAGTGATACTGCTTAAACAGATTCATTGTCTTGTAGATTTGTGTGATTTAAAAATTAAAAAAAAAAAAACCTCAGACATTAGATGTATTTGCAAATTTACTTCTTTTAGAAGCAAATGTAACTAGAAGAGTTGCTACACTAGTTGTTACTTGGCATTTGATGTTAAGGATTATTTTAAGCAATGTACATTTTACAGGACTTGGTATGGTAAGGAGATTTCTTTAGAACCTAAAACCTAAAAATTTTGGCAGAAATACCTTAGTGATGCTTTGCTGTGGAAGGATTCAGTAATGTCTCTGAAGGCTCTGTGCTCAAGTTAGTCCATCAATAATGTGAAATTAAAATGATGGGAGATTCCTGATGTCCTGATTTGAAAGCCAGGTTTGAGTGTAAACTACCAGCATAACCTGTCTTGCCTCATATTAAGTGGAGACAACACATTAGCTTCATGAACTTTATAACGATGATTCTCTTTAGGAAATTAAAAGTCAAGCAATATCCCAGACTTAAAGATATGAGGCACTGTTTTTTGTTGTCATTGTTATTTTTTAAAGAATATATGGTTCTTTTGACCAATAATCTACGCATTTAGAGGTAGTAATTAGAATATTTAAAAAATAGTCTTAGTCTATAAGGTAAAAATAAGTCAACCCCAGTAGAATTGTGATAATCTACTTGAAGGATATAATATTAAATAGTGTGTGTATTGCAACTTAAATATGTTTGGAAAATAGCAGTGTTTCTTCTTCAGTGGGGCTGAGAAACAATCCTAAGTGTTTTATTTGTGGGAATCCTAAGTGTTTTATTTGTGGGAATCCCATGTGATCACTTAACTCTGATTATTTAGCATTCCTGTGCATTTTCATTTAACAGATACGTGATATCAGTGCTGGGGGTCTCGCAGTGAAGAGTCAGTCAGTGTTCTTGTCCCTGCCTAGCATTCTTTAAGTATAAGGGTATGAGTCTGTAAGGAAATAGAGGGTGACAACCATGGAGACCAGTTGTGGGCCTCAGGAGGGCTGGATCAGATGTCAGATATGATGGGAAGGAATTGTTACTGATAAGGAGACATCTGAAAACACCTTGGGATGAGAAATAAGCAAAGACAGCTGGGGAAGAGCATTCCAGGGATAGGAACAGCAAACGGATAGTTTTAAGGTCGTCAGCTCTTATATTCATAGGAAAATATTTGAAAGATTGTGAGCAGAATGGTATAATGTAACAAGTTCTTAAGGGATCACTTGAACAGCTGTGTTTCAGAAAGACCCAGAACCTGGCAGACTTTCTTCAGAGGGCCAGGTAATAGTAACTTTTTTAGGTTTTGTAGAACACACTCTGCTCTCACCACTTAGCTTTGCCCTGTATCATCAGGGCAGCCCAGCAGAGCAATGCCTAGCTGTGTTCCCCAAACACTGCCCGTGTGCTGTAGTCTGAGCCATATACTGACCCCTGTGTTGACTGATGAACCAAGGACAAAGGTGAGTTGACAGGTTTTTTGCAGTCATCCAAGGAAGCACTTACAGTTGTAATGACAATGTCAGTCAACAAGTGGTCAGAATCTAGATATATTTTAAAAGTAGAGGCAGTGGATTTGCTGAGGGGTCTAGGTGATGACATCTACATACATATGTAAATTTGGTTTCCTTGTTGCTGGTTTGGTGGTGGGGGCAGAGGGAGTGGCTTTAAATTTTTGTTTTGACACAGGATCTTGCTTGCTACATAGACCTTAGATTCTCTGTGTGGCCCAAGCTGGCCCTAAACACCATGTTCCTGATTCAGCCTCTAGAATAGCTGTAAGAATAACCGGTTAGCTTGAGTGTTAATTAGAATATATTTGCTGAAAGGTTTGCATTGTTTTTTGATATTATGTAAAATATTCTCTTTAACAACCTATTATTACTGAGCCTGGTCAACTTGTAGTTTAGGGATCTTTCTTTATAGGAAATTATAGAGAATTAATAGTGTGATTTAGTATTATACCTAGTAACATCATGTAATCTTATTATAACTAATTGCATAACTTAATAGCTTTCCAAAGCCATAGTTGAGTGCCACACAATAACTCATTAGGTTTTTCTCATGACCAGAATATTTGTATGGTTTTAATATGATAATATATTAGAATATTGCCTTATATATAAGTGCCTATCTGTGCTTGTCTGCTACCTGTGAGCTTCTCTAATGAGCTCTTCTGTTGCCTTCAGCCCTTCCATCGCTTCAGTTTACATCTTTTGTGTTCCCTTTACCTAGTTCTCCCAGTGAGATTAAAGGAAATGTTGATTCAGCTCTGTGGCATTTGCTCAACTCTAATTAGTAAAACTTACTCTTTATTGCTTCTTCTCTTTTTTCCTGCCTTTCAGATTATCTCATTTTATATTGTTTCTCAACTCATTTTGGATGTATGTTTTTCACCTGTAGTGTAAGATTCCTATAGACAGAAAGGTGGCGTAGCCAGGATTCCCTGAAAGCCCTTCCACACAACCCTGCTTAGCATCCCATGGCTGTGCTCATGTGTGCGCTGTCTCCCACCTCAGGACTCCACCCTAACCCTTCCCCTGCTTCAAACCCTATTTCACATGTGCTATTTTCTTGTTTAAACCATTGATTAAGTAATTATAATTTTGATAGTAAAATCATTTGATAAATAATTACAGATTCTAAATATTTGTCAGTTTTTGGTGATGGTTTAACATGATGGCTCAATTATGATTACGCATTAAACCCTGGAAATGCTCTTAGCTGTGCAATACATTGACACTGCTTATTAAAAGTGCATTTAAAATAAAACGTGTTGTTATTAGAGTTATTAATCATGGCTATTTTAGTGGCAGTCAATGTACATTAGAAGTGTAGACAGCTAGTGGTATACAAAGAAACAAGCGTACACTATTCAAATTGTTAGGTAAAGCCTGCTCTGTATGACATACATGGTTTGGGTGCATGTGCTCTTTTTCTGTGACGGCGTGTGAGAAGCAGTGGAAGACAGTAGTAGACATGGGACTTACAAATCTTCTTTTAGTCATATGTCCATGGTGCTCTTTCTCAACTCTTATATACTCTGTCATCCGAAAGAAAAACATGTTTAAATTTCCATTGAGTCTTTGGTGTAATTGGAACTTTATGTGCCATATTCCTTGACAACAGTCACAGTCTCCTGAATGCTTCTGATTTTAAATCACAACCCCTCAATGGTCATCCAGCAACTCAGTTTCATACAGGGTATCTTATTCACAGCTGTGTGACTTAGGCTGGCTGGCTCATGAGTGTCACAAGATTCTCATATCACTACCTCCCATCTGAGCCTAGGAGTGCTGAAGTTATAAATGCATGCTATTGCCCCTTCCTTTATACAGATTATGGGGCTCCAAACTCAGGTCCTCAAACCTGAACTGAGTATGCTTTACCCACTGAGCTATCTCTCATCTTTAACTGATTTTGGAAGGTTAACAAAGTTAAATTGTTTTACTGTTATTTTTTAAGAAAACTTGGAGGTGTGCTAGATGTCTGGGTTTCAGGTGAGCAGCTGGACATTGGCAGATGGTAAACAAGGATCTCCCTCCCTTTGTTCAATGGGGAATCATCCCTTGGGATGAAGTAGGAGCAAGGAGCTAATTTGCAAGCATTGTTCTCTGAGTACATGCCACATTATGTAAATAAGCTAAACATAGCAGTCATATACAGAAAACAAATGCTATCATATGCTTGTATGTGAATTTTTAGGGAAATTTATCCTTTTGTATCAACAAAGCCAATCACTAGCAATATTTTACCTTAATTTTAGAAAGTTTGTATCAAAGGCCCACCATTAAAATGGAGAACATGTAAACAATGTCGTTGGGAAAATATTTAAGACCCAGTTTTGGTGGTGAGCCAAGCAATCCAGTCTAAGCCAGTTTCAAATGTCACTGAGTGGATTATTGGGCCTCTCGGGAAGAATGATTTGATTTCACTTGTGCTTCCTCTGCTGGCTCAGCTGCTGCCCTGTAATCCCTCTTCTGGCCTGGAGATTCCTGATTCAGTCAAGTTTTAACTCCCTAAGTGTCCTTTAGTTTGGAAATAAGTAGAACTTCTGCTTCTTTCTTAGTCTGTCACTCGTGTTGAGACTTTTGAGTGACATTTTCCAGATAGTTTTATATTTATACATAAGGTTCATGTAATACTTAGCCAGAGAAGATTCTGTCTTTGATTTTAAATAATTTTGTATTAGTTACGTTTCTGGTTACAATGACAATGGCTGTGTAAGAGGTGAAGGATCTATTTGGGCTTAGATTTAAGAAGAGTTACCTTCCATGAGGGTGGAGAAGTATGGTAGCTGGTCACATTTTATCAGCAGTCAGGAAGCTGAGATAGTCTGGGACCAGCCCAGGGAATGATGATGACCACATTCACTTACCCTCTCCTTTCTTTCTGGAAACAAACTCAGATACATTCAGACATTATCTCCTGGAAGATTCCAAATCCAGTCTAGTTGAACAAGAAGAATAATCATTACAGTTTTAAACAAACTTTCCCAAGTTTTAGCCTATGGCTCATTTCATTTATAAACATTAAACTTGACTAATTAAAAGGATTTTTACTTCTCAGTAGTGTTTATTGTTGCTCAAGTGTTCACCTTTGAATTTAGCTTAGCCCGTTCTGTTTCATCTCCGTGGAGAGAAAAAGCAGTGAACATGTGCAAACCAGTGATGATACTCATGCCAGAAGAATTATTCTTCACAACTGTGGGGCACTCACGGTTAGGAATAGGTGTTTACCTCACAACCATTTTGAAACTCCTGTGAACTGTCATCATGTTATTTCATGATATATTATGGATTTCATTATATTTAACAAAAGGAAGAATATTAACTGTCACTTAGTGCAGAATTTTTATATACCTCATTTATTCTGTGTAGTGATCCTGAGGATGATAGTCCTTTTTTTAAACAATCCACAGGCTCCATGGTTCACATAGCAAAGAGGGTATAGGTAATAGTTACTTGTATAACTCTCAGGCTATGGTGCTTAACTTCTGATTCACCACAGTGGCATTTGTTTACATTTCATTTTGAAGATGTACGCAAGGGTCTTATTTTAACAACCTTAGGCTCCTGTCAGATCTTAATTTAAGAAAGTTAGAAAATGTTCTGTTTATCAATCTGAATCTTTAGTAAGACCAACCCCATCATAAATTTTATTTGATTTTATTCTGTTGGATATGATACCAGATGAGTCCTCTGTGAGTACTTAGAATAGTCAGGGTTATCTAATGAAAGTAGAAAACTGGTTGGTCATATTACTATGAATTATTATGCAATAACTATATAATTGAAGACAAAGTAAAATGTGATAGAAGCCAAGTAATTGATGAAGAAGTAATTCCCTATTTAGGTTTTCTCTCCTCTAGTGCACTGACTCCCAGCACTTAGTTTAAAACCATGACCTTGAGTGCTACAGACAGGAGGGCATAGAATTGTTTAGAGCCAGCTCTGGTGCCTGTCTGTGATCCCAGCATTCAGGAGTCTTAGGTAAGAGAATCATAAGATCAACCTAAACTACATAAGAGAACTCTTTCTGAAACTAAACTAATAAGGTTTCCATAAAAGTAGAAGGAATGTGATGGGATCCTGGGGAGCCAGTAGACAGGAATTTCACTGCTAATCCTCATGGGTAGATGCAGGAGATTCTGTCCCTGCTGACTGCATATTTCCCTGCCAAAAGATTGGTATAGGGAAATTCAAAAATTCATGTTGAGATACAGTGAAAAGGGTCAGAGTAAAAAACATTTAGGTTATTTAAATATTTGCATAACTTATCTCTAGGACAGGTCTTGTGTTCTCATAAAATGTAACCTAATTTTTACTTTTTCAGAAAACTGTGTGTCAGCTATTAAATTTAGAAAATATTTTAGATTCTGTAAATAATAATAAACTGGACAACAAAACTCCCTATTTAATTTTGTTTCAAGAAAAGAATGGCCCTTAGCATTATTAAAGCTGAGAAAATGTCATAAAATACAAATTAAAGGTATATTTTCTTAATCAGCAGCAGTAGGATATGATAATGACTCCTAATTATATATAGGATGTTTGGCCTTTTCCCATTTCAGATCTAAGTATGTACAAGTTGTACTGTCTTTCCTAATAGATAGAAAAGAAGTTGCTTTGTAGGTCTGTTTTGTTCTGGAGAGTGGAGGCCCCCTGAAGTGAGGAAGGTTATTAAACCCTTTGAGCAGCAGCAAGCACAGTGTCTCCCACAGTTGTGTTCTGCCCTGCTGCCATGCCTCTCTGGGTAGCTTGAAATATTTCCTCAGACTTTATATACAACAAACACATTTTTGTCTCGTAACTTCATGGGAATAATGAATATAATGTATTTGGATAATGAGAGTATAACACCCATCACAGCTAACAAATAATCAGTCTGCTTTCTCTTTGAGTTACATTTTATTTGAAGGAAAACTATAAATGAACTGTTTTTTATTGAGGCTATAATTTTGTCTAAATTCCAACAGGAGCCATCTCTGTAAACAATGATAATGGTATTTCTTTAGACGAGCATGCTCTGAGGGAAATGTGGAATACAGTAAAATCCTCTCAAGTGTGAGCTGTCCTGAGAATCAGTCTCTTTAAAAAGGGCAATGGCTGATCATCATATCTGACTACTCTTTCAGTACTTTCCCTGAATGGAGACCTTTTTTGTCTGGCACTCCAAGTTGTACTTACTTATTTCACATAAATTGAACTGGCCAATAAAACTTTTAGTTTTAGGATCAAAATTACAGTATTGACATTTATTTTTTTATGTCATAATAGTCGGCAGTTTAACACTGGCTTTGACTGAGAGTGTGGGAGAAGACCCCAGCCTCTCTCGAAAGTTCACTGTCTATGTTTTAGCCAATGGTTTTGGTTAGCAGTATTTTAGATTCAAGATTGGTTTATGACAGGAGCAACATTAACACAACTCTTTCTTTGCTTCTGTAGATCAATGCACCGTTACCCGCACATACTTATTCCTCCACAAATTCTGGTTCTTCAGCGCTGCATACTATTTTGGCAACTGGGCCTTCCTTGGGGTAAGTATAGGTAGCTCCAGCATGACTTCACCTTCCTGACACAGTTAGGTATATAAGCTTGTATGTATCTCAGTAGTCTTTTGAATCTCTTTACTGTCATTGAGGGTTTGTTTGGTCTTTTTTTGAGGAATGCCACATGTGGGGGTAGCCAGGGAGCCCAGAAGAGAATCAGGTCTCCAGGAGAAGGCATATGGGAGGTTGTGAGTTGCCACATGTGGGTGCTGCAGCTGAACTCAGGCCCCTGAAAGAACAACTCTTAGCCTCTGAGCCAGCTACTGAGTTTTTAGGGCATTGCCTTGGTGGTTAGATTTTCATAACACTGTATTTGAATTTACAGGTGTTCTTGATTGGATTAATTGTGTCCTGCTGTAAAGGGAAGAAGTCCGTCATTGAAGGAGTGGATGATGAGTCCGACATAAGTGATGACGAGCTGTCTGCCTACTCCGTGTGAACAGCCTTCTGCCATAAGGGCTTTAGGAAGCTGCCTGACGATCTGTTATGCATTTTCAAAGTTTTAAAATAACATTAGGATGAACTGTTTAGCTTTCATCAAAAATGAGAGCATGGCCATTAAAAAGAACTATATTTTTTATGTTTTCTGAAGTAACATTATTGTATCATAGGTTAACACTTAAAATTGCTACAATTAATACTGTGTAAATAGAATATTTCCAGGTTTGTGAGGGAAAGTTGTGGAAATTTTCTTTATTGTATAATAGTGTTAAATTTATTAAAATCTTGCAGAATTTACATTCCCTTTGTTGCTTTTTAAAAACATAAGAAGTCACTTGTCTTGTGCCTTAGGGTCTCTGGAATAATGTGAATCTTTGAAGTGTCTTCCTCTGATAGGCTAAGCCGAGTGTCATAATATTGCTTGAGGATAAGGATAACTCCCATGGGTGGCTTGTTTTCAATTTTGTCCATAAGATTATTAGTCTAACTCAACTAGAGTTCATGAAAATTGTTAAACTGCTTAAGACCATGGTATTCTAAGATGTGTTACAGGTTTAATTGTTCAAATCTTAATGCATTGAGAGTGTTGCTACCTCCACAGAAATATTTAGGGCACACCTATCAATGTAGATAGGACTTGTTTTATAGAAGAGTCTGAAATTTGTATTATCATAAATGAAAATATCAAGGATAATGAATGCCGGAAAAATGAGTTTACTAAGAGTTGTAAGATACATGATATCATACTCAGCTATTTTTTCATTTACTGTTTGAAAACTTATGAAAGATGTGACATAATGAAATATTCTGTATGTGTTCCGCATCATGAAAAATAAAATCTGATTTGCTAATGTGAATTAGAGCTCATTAAATAGTATTTACCATTATGCTTGTAGTAAAATGTCTCTATCTTCTGGAAAGGACTTCAGGGTTAACCTGTCCGCAGCTGAATCTTCCATGGCGCTTTGTTCTCATTGAGTCTCTGCTTCTAGGGCCTTCTTGTTGACCTTGCCTCTGTTCCCACCCTTACACCAATCTCTAGAGTGCCAATCTCTTCTGCTCCTAGTTTACAGTTTCAGATGGACAGTCTCTTGGGCTCCATCTAATCACTTTTCCCCAAACTCTGGATGCTTGCTTAAGAGTCAGCTACATCACCTGTAACTGCAGTGGGTTGAATTGTATGCCATTATTGGCATTAAAGTCTCCCTTTGTTGGTTTTTATTTTGTTGATTTGGTTATAGCAAATGGCCTGACCTGTCAATCAGGCTCCCTGATTACCCCATCCATCAGGACGCTTTATATACCAGCTCACCATAAAGTTGTGCTGCTTTTTATTGCCTTATTTTCCTTTACTTTGTCTGTCCTTTCTGCATTTACTGTGTTATGCATTGAATAGTACACTTCCAAAATTCACATGAAGTCCTCACCCCAGTCCTTAGACTGTGACTACTTAGATGCCATTAAGAAAGGTAAGTTAGATAAGAGTGGGTCCCTTATAGAGACATCTGGGATGTGCAGGCAGCACACGAGGAACCCATAGAAAGACACAAAAGAAGGCAATAAGCTATAAGCTAAGGAAAGAAACCTCAGGAGAACCTAGCCCTGCCAGCACCTGCTCTTTGTACATCTGGCTACTATATTTGTCAGAAAATACATTTTCATCTTATAATCCATTGAGTCTGTGATGTTTGTCATCCAGTGAAGGCATACTAACACACCCTGGTTCCTGAACTCCTTCATTGGACTTCTCTTGACATTTAAAGAAAGCTAAAAACAAACAAACAAACAAAAACGGAACTAGTTCATTGCTTCACTGTGAAAAGCTTTCACTTATTTTTAAATGAAACCTATAATCCCCCGTTTGCTTCCAGCCTTCTTTGCCATTTCCATAGCATCTATATGAGTGATTCCTCACAGCCATACCCTGTTGAACTGTTTCTTCTGCTTGTAATGTCCAGTCAGTCTTGCCTTTGTCTCCTAAGAAAGTTCTTGGTTTTAGATCCTTAGGTTTCGAGTTATATTTCTTCTCAAAAGAACCCTGAAGGAGGTGAGATGCTGCCTCATTGCTATTCATGTGGACATTGTCCGGGGCAATATAACATGACTACATGCCTTCATATCCACCTGCTCTATCTGTGTACACAGCCTCCTGTTTTCTCTTTGTTCTGAGGACCCAGAATAACTCCTTACATGTGGAGAGTACATGTTTGATAGGGAAGTTTGCTAATTTGAAGCTGTAAACTTGTCTACATTAGCTAAGCCTACGAACGGTATATTTATCTATTATGCCTTTTTTGAGATTTTTTTTTGCTATTTAATAACTGTAGAAATATTCTAATGTATATACTTGTAGGATTTTTATTTTTTCATCTACTCATCTTCTATATGTCTAGGAGCCTCCTTTATGCCAATGCTACTTTGTTCCTCCCCTGGTGTAATGGAATGCATTGGACTTTGTGTTTTCATAAAGCTGACTTCTAAGTGTCATGACTTCCACTAATGAACAATGTATTTCCTTTGAAGTCCTCAAAGAAATGCCTAAATTAGAGATTATCTAGAGCATTGAGTTTCCGAAAGACCAAGGGCCCTCATGTTCCATGCAAACTTCAAAGTGATTAATTTATTTAGACATGTAGCAGGGAAATGAGAAACCTGGAACAGGCTTCTAGCCAGCTCAGTGCTGCTGTACCAAAGAAATAAAAAACATATTACATAAGAAAAGAAAACCAGTTAGGAGCTCCAGGGAGAAAAAAGCAATATAAGAATGTTTTCATGAACCCGCATGACTGCTCAGCGGGTGGATTGCACACAGTCCTTACCACCTGAGTTCTGTCGCAGGATCCCAAGGTAACCCAGAAAGAACAGGCTCCTGAGACCTGACCTCCAACATGCCTGCAGTCTCAAGCACATAGATTAAACTAATAGTGTTTTCTAGTATACTGCAAATGTCCTCTGTGAATGTTCCATATTTACAGTAATGTACTGCTTTAGAAATAACCCACAGAGAACAGTGGGTGTTGGCTATAGCACTGAAAGTATGTAGCTGGCTTGGTCACTTTGTCATCTTTTTATCGCTGTGACAACCTGGAGCAGAATCACATTGAAAGGAAGAGATTTATCTTGATTCCTAATTGCAGAGGTTTTCAGTCCATGTTCTGCCTGCACCACAAGCTTTTGGAAAGACCAAAAGTGGAGAAAGCACATAGTGGCTAAATACCTCATGATGTTCAGGTAGCAGCGAGTGTGTGGGTCTTCCGGTTCCAAGATTCCATCCCAGAGCACACTGCAAGTGAACAATTTCTTCTACTAGGTCTCATCTCCTGAAGGTTTCACCATCACTTAGTGCCACAAGCTAGCAACCAAAACTTTTGGAGAATTCTTAAGACCTGAGCAACCAGGTAAAGTGACAGTTGGTAATATATGTGTGTGTGTACACACATATAATTTTTTAAAAAAAAAATTATAAAGGAAAGGGAAAGGAAAGATGTTAGAGGAAAAGATGCAAAAATCTTCCTATCAAGGGGCATGCTGGTTAATTTTTTGTTAATTTGACACAAACTAGGATCATCTGGGAAGAGGAAACCTCAATTGAGAACATGCCTTTATCAGACTGTCCTGTAAGCAAATCTGTAGAATATTTTCTTGATGAATGTTTAATGTGAGAGCTTGTGGTCCACTCTGAATAGTGTCATTCATGCTTGGGTAAGTGGCTGTGGTTTGTGTAAGAAAACAGGCTGAACCTCTGTGAGCCATAATACAAGCCAGTAAGTAGCTCTCCTTCATGGTTCTGCTTCGTTTCCTGTCCTGACTTCCTTCAGCAATGGAGTGTTACCAGGAAATGTAAGTGAAATAAATCATTTTTTCCCCAAGCTGCTTTTGGCCATGGCTTTTATTTCAACTATGGAAATCAAGCTAGAAGAGATAATAACCCAGAGAGTAAAATACTGTTATGACAGACCTATATTGTTTTTCTGGAAATTGTGCAAGTGTTTAGAACCTTAGGCTGGAAGAGCCATTGAAGTGTCAGCAAATAAACCCTTGTCTTGGTTTTGGTCAGTGTTTATCACTGTACCTTAGAAGCAAACTAGAAGAGAAAAGGAAAAGAAATCAAAATTCTGCCTGTAGTAGAATAAATGTAAGAACTAATGTGTGACAGATAACCCATTCTAAATATATTGGATTGTTTGTTTGGGGATAAGGGTATTTAGAAACCAGCAAATGCAAGAATTCTGGGAACGTGTCTTTCTAAAAGAAGAAGATGAAGCCTTATGGAGAAGCTGTCTGGCCCATATTGAAAGAAAAGTAATATCCCTGTCCCCAGAACACTCTTTTAAAAAATGTATTCGGTACAAATTGTACACTAACCCTCAGCTTCCTAGCTACTCATGCACCATCAGTAGCCTGAGGCCAGCTTCCAGAGTCTAGAATTCTAATGTCTAGTTTCATTTTCATGATTCACTGGTCTTTGTCCCGCATGGAAGCATTCAAGTACACTTACTCTTTGACTCTTCACTTTTATATCACAGATTCTGTGTTGCGCAAAACTTAAGTGGACGTGTATGATTTTCTCCTATTAATTTTGTCTTCTGTTAAAATTACTTAGCCCCTGCTGGAATCCTAAGATGGATAGAGAAAAGATTATATTCTCGCTCAGCAGTTTATTAGAACTGTGCAGGTAAATGTAATCAGTCGAGCATCTGACTGATGATGCAGCAATGTTAAAGCATAGGAGGAAGAAGAGAGAGAGGTGCTTCAGGAAGTAGAGGGAGCTGTCTCCAGCAAATAAAATACTTTTATCATAGCAACTCAGTAGGTGACACTTAAAATACAGAAACATAGGAATAATAATGCTTTAGAGTCTATAATGATATATTAAAGATAAAAATCATACCATTTATGGAGAAATTTTATTAGAAGATAAAATGTCCATTGCAATTATATGTAAATCAGTCTGAATTTTCTGGCAACCAAAACTAAAAGATGATAGATGAAGTCTTCACACTCAGTAAGTAGCTGTGCTTAGTTTACTGCAGATACTTTATTGTTTCTTCCTATTTTCTTCAGTGGCATTGAAGCTTAAAAGGAAATTAGAATAGGAATTCTTACATGAAAAGTTAAATAGTGAGCTAATGACTACTAAAACTTGAACAGAAAAATACATGCGAAAAACATATATACAAAATGTTGTATCTTGAGGAAAATCTGAATGCCTATCAAGAGTTCTCAACATACATTGTGTTTATGATACTTTATTTTACTCAGCAAACACTTAGGCCCCTACATAGTCCATATGACAGTGGCTACTAAAAAGTTTCTAGGAATCAAGATGATGGCATCATTCTTTCAGAACATGACCTATGGCAGCAAATGGGCTCGTTGATTTATACTAAGCTTGTAGTGACCCATATCTTGAGTCACTTCATATAAGGTCACTTCATCAAAGTTGTGTTACAGTAAAGATATTACTATATCAGAAAATGTCTCCAAAACCTAGCACAACTTCTAACACCATAATCATATGTTTGATGATTGTGGGAATAAAGATATGTGAGATATTCAGTTGAGAGGGCCATTGCAGTCTTGCCTAAATACCTCCTACATTAGAGTTTTATAGAGGAAAAAAATGTATTTCTTATATATGTGGTTTACTAGACTTACATAATCAGATGATAGATCACCCAACACGGAGCCTTCAAATTGCAGAGATAGAACCTGGTAGCAGCTGCTCAATATGAGAAGTTTCAAGCTTCGGCATACAGGAGACCAGTGATGGTCTGACACTGAAAACCTGGAAACTCCTGAGAGCCATTGGTATGATGTCTGCAAGCCATGACAGCAACAATAGGCATGCGCAGTCAGGGAGAATGAAACTTGTCCATGCTTCTTGGCTTTTCTCTCCTTCCACTTTGGCTCCAGCCTCAGCCTCAGCCTCAGGCTATTGGATGATGCTGTCAACCTTGAGGGTGGGTCTTCTCCTTCTGTTGTTGTCCCTACACATTAGTTCTCTCTGGAAATACCTTCACTGACACCTAAAAGTATGTTTTAGTTATTCTCCCCCCCATTTCTCTTGATCAAGCTGACAAGATTGCCATCACATCTGCTCTTCTTCAGTAGCATCTACTTCCATCCAAGTACTAACCAGTCCCGACCCTGCTTAGCTTCTGAGATCAGACGAGATCCGGCGCGGTCAGGGTGGTATGGCCGTAGACAGCATCTACTTCCAATGTGAACAAACTTCTCAACTTTACTAAACTGAACAAATGTCCCGAACAATGAGCAATGATTAACTGAATCTCAGATGATGCATTTCCAACATTTTACACATAGAGGTTAAGGTATCCCATTTTAAGGAAAATTTCTCTCCTCACCCTCCTCACATGTATTTTTATTGCAAGCCACCTCATTCTGCTATTGGCAAGTTCTCATGAGGCACCTCTACAACCACTCATAATTTTCAATGATGACAAGGAATGTGAAATTATAACAAAGCCAGTAAATATATATTAATTTGTGGGTAGTATTTTAATAGAAAAGATGACTTACTTTAAATTTTCTACATGGTTCACTGTGCATTTATTTCTACCTCAGCTCAGTACTAAAGCTGCTGAATGGGAATGAGGTAACGGTTGGCTACCACAACACATATCTATGAAGCACCATCATCTATTGTCTACAAAAGATGCATTTTTGGTAGTGGATAAGCAAACGACCAGATTACCACTTGGAGAGATTGCAGGGCACCGACAGCAGATTCCTTCCCACATTCAGCACAAGGGTATCGGAAGACAGTGGAGCTCAGGAGCACAGTGCTTTGCCTGGCCTGCACAATGCCACAGGGTCATCCATGGAACAAGACTAATGTTATGTCTTTTTTCTTTTATTTTAAACTCTTATTCTTTTATTGGCACAAAAGTTCATTTGATAAAGCAATTTATTATGCTGATATTTGTAATTTCATTATGTAGTTTATACTAATATTAATAGCAAGAACATTGTGATGGTTAATTTTAAATATAACTAGATAGGATTTAGGATCATAATGAAACACTTTTGGGTATGTCTATGAGAGTGTTCTCAGATAGAGCAGGGAAGACCCATCCTGAATGTGAGTGGCACTTTGGGGTCTATTAGAGCTGGACTTGTGAAAATCTTCACTGTGAATTTCACTTTGAATCACCTCTGGGTTTCTCTGGGTGGTTGGACTTAGAAAGGCTGACATAACAGAAAAGGCCTGTTTTCAATGTGAGTGACACCATACCATACACTGAGATCCCAAGCGGAATTAACAGGATAAAGAGGGATGGCCACCAGCATTCATTTTTCTCTGCTACCCGACCCCAGGTGCAATGTAGCTAGCTCCCACAAGCCACTGTCAACTTGCCTTCCCTGACAGGATGGACTGTGCCCTCAAACTGTGAACCAAATGAACCTTTCCTTCTTTACATTGTATTGTTTTTCTTGGGGATATTGTCACAGATATGAAAATAGCTTCAAATACAATTAATCTTGATAACAGTTTTACTATGTTTACCTGAAGCTTTTAGAAAACCTCAGATGTCTGTGTAAGTAAATGTTTAGATATAAAAGATTTCAGTCTATGTTAGGAAAGAACAGTCCTCCTAATAAGAGTAATTTATGGAAAAACGAAGTTTGTTCCTCACGTATACAAGAGCTCAAATGTTAGCATCAATATAATCAAGCCTGAAAGCCTTTGGTAATGGGTTTACTGATGCATTTGCTCAAACTGATATTTGAGTGCCTACCGTGTATCAGAAACAGCTATATACTAGAGACACAGAAACAAAATAGTGCCTGTATTCAAGGTATTGGAAATCATGAGACACATTTAAAACTAGACAGTTTGATGACGCAGATGTCATTCAAAACATATTACATCATGTGACAAAGCTGAGAGTGGTGACTTCTTGAGCTTAAGGAAAAGCTGAGACTCTTAGATGATGACACATGCCAGCCCACTCACAGGCAGTCATTTGTCCAAGTGCATGGACAGTAGCTTCTGTTGTGTGAGTCTGTAAGAGAGGCAGCAAAATCATGGAGGGGAAGCCCTGATGGAGCTATGTGCATAGGAAGTGGGTGAGACACATAGGTAACTCCTGATGACAAGGGACTGTCTAAGCAGTACTAACACATGGTACTCATTAACCATATTTCAACCTCAGAATTAGCAAGACCTGAGGAAATGGAACCCAGAAGTTGGTGAGCATTCATTCATCTTCAGCTCAAGTGTGATAAGAACTGAGATCACTAAGAAATGCTGTTCTTATGCCAAAAGTGGGGTGGTAATGTTGGTGTGTGCCACAGCTGTACCAATAAGCATGAGCGCACTAAGTTAGTTAATTCCGGCAGTGAAATGGGCAGAGGGAAAAATTTTACATTTAAAATGTGAAAGTGGAACTTCCATGAATTTGTTATTAGAGAATATCCCTTTATTCTAAGCATTTACATCCTTTCTGTAAAAGGGTAGAGTAGTTAGAAGTTTTGCACTCAGCAGGTAGCCTAAACAAAGAATTTTTTCTCACATATTCCATTTTCATTTGTTATTTTACAACACATTAAAAAATATTCTAATTTGATTTGCTCTGTTATGATAAAGCATGACAAACTCTAACCTTTCCATTAATTGCATTGATTAATTTAGGTGTGTTTCCAGGAGTATAGTCTAGATGATCTAGCTAGATTTCTACCCCACCTTAAATCTTTTTCCATTTGAGGACAAGATGCTTGCAGGCCAGGTTGATTCAGCAATCAGATCTAAGACACACACACACACATCACACACACACACACACACACACACACACACATCACACACACACACACACACACACGCACACACACACACACACACACACACACACACACACATATATATATACAAAGAGAAAGACAGAGGATAGGGGAGAAAGAAAGTTTAAATCAAGTTATCCTATAATTGGGCAATGCCCCACTAAACGTCACAGGATAACAAGAAATCCAATGCCAGGAATGGGTTTCCTCTTTGGGGTTTGTTAGTGAGTTGGCATAGAGCCTCAGACAGCACAGTCTATTGCCAAAGGTCTTGGTTACACACCAGAACTTTATGGTGAAAACCTATTGCTGAAGAAACCATATCCTTGAGTTATATATAGGACTTGGAGAAATCCAGCTGGTACTGACCTGGAATTTTCATCACTACCAGCAAGCTTTCACAGAGTTTGAAAGGTCTGTGAACACAACCAGAGGAGAAAAGTAATTATCAGTCTTAGCAATTGTGCAACCCTGAGAGCCGCAGTAAAGGTCAACTTGCTAAGGCACACCCACTAGTCCATTAGTGGTATGTAATGAAAGTCACCAACTACCTTTTCTTAATGGATTTAATTCCTGATTCACACAATGAAACCTATACCTGGCAATAACCTGGCAATGTTATTGAGGCTTAGAAACTGGGTTTAAAGAGGTTCTAGGTCCTAGTGTGAACATATAGTTAGCATTCTGCTAAGTGGACCTGGGATTAAACCAACTCCTAATAATCTTAGTCATTGTTAAAAATAAAAGCAAAACAAAACTATGCAAAACTTAAGTCTTAATTATTAATATCTCCATTTTTATTGTTTAGTGATTTGATTTTCTTCAAGCTGGGCTTCAAAACTCCACATAATGCAGTTCAAGAATAAAGCATCACAGTAACTCAAGCACAGAGACAATCAGAACACTTAATTAGGAAACAGAAGCCACTGTACTCCAGCTTCTTATGTAGCTCTTAAGGAGATGTTAGCAAGGACAACAGTGCAGCCTTTGTCTCCTAGGCTCTGTTTTTCTTCTCACTTTATGGTATATAATGAAAGATTTTTCTTCAGTTCTTCAAAGAACATTTTGAGGCCAGAAACTAACGTTTGTAAACTCCCCTCCCCTTTAAGGAATGAAGAAAAATTTGTACATGTCCCATCACTACAGAGTACAAAAAGTTAATTTAAATAAACCATTTGATGTCACTTAGCAGGATATAATTTGTATTTAGTACATAGAATACGTCATGTGGGGCTGGAGAGATGGCTCAGAGGTTAAGATCACTGACTGCTCTTCCAGAGGTCCTGAATTCAATTCCCAGCAACCACATGGTAGCTCACAACCACCTATAGTAAGATATAGTGCCCTCTTCTGGCTTGCAGTCAATGCAGGTAAAATGCTGTGTACATAAAAAAAAATAAACTTTAAAAAAAAAAAAGAATACATCATGATCTTGCTACCACTAACAACATAGCAAAAGTACAAAGAAAAGACATATCTTAGGTCCAAATTCAACCTGAGTTGCTTAGTTACTGAGTGGTGTTAGGGGAGCAATGTTTATTTCTATAATCTTTCTTTTATAAAATAAACATTTCCTACTTTGTTAACAAAATAATTCACAGCATTCAGAACATATTAGTCTCTCAGATAATGTTACTAATTATCACAGCATTTGTATAGCCTTAGGAAAACATGTTTTTAACCAAAAATGGATTTAGGTGCCATGGGATATATACTATCCTTCATTTCCCACTTAAAACAACACATGTTGACTGATATATGCTCCAAGAAGGCATTTGAGCACTGAACCTTAGGCTCTATCATGAGAGTTCAAATAGATGTCTATACAGAAAGACAAAACTATAAAACCCAAAGCACATGCTGACATCTCATACTGCAAAGTCAAGCAAGTATATATATATATATATATATATATATATATATATATATATATATATATATATATATATCCCTCACTCTAGTTATTTGACATGTCTGTGGCAAACTGACCAGAAGGACTACAAAAATATCTAAAGCAAAGTGTGGCCCTGGCCAAAGATTCTTAATCATGCAGTGATTACTTTTTCTAAAATTTGAAACTAAACCTCTAAAGTTCATAAAAATAAAGTAAATGGATAGTTACCGGGTACCAGGTGGCAGAGGAGCTATTGATAATGTATAGAAAGACTCAATTATGAACAATTTCTATAGGCCTAGTAATTATAATTAATAATAATTTATACTCAAATTTGTAAAGAGTAGAATCTAACTATTTTTATGACACACGAGTTGAGGTGAGAAATATGCTAATTATTTTGACTTTGGTAATCAGTGTTTATGTATATCAAAACATTACACTATATACCTAAAAAAATGTAAAACTCTTTGTTAATTATGCCTTAATAAAGGTGTAAACAAGTTAATTTCTAAAATTATATTTTATGGCCAGAACAGATGCATAAGAAAATTTAAAGGCATAAGAATACCAATATATGATGAATTAATTTTTTTCTTAAGGTTTGTGTTTTCATCTACTCAGTTTGTTTTTCTTGGTGCATCGGTCTTGCTGTGTTTCTCAGATCGGCCCCAAATGACTGAGCTGGAACAATTCTAATGCTCCAACCTCTGGCTACCAGAGACCACAGAGACCATCCTGCCCAGCTTCATTTCTGTCTTTAATTCTTGTCAGTCACATTCCTTTTACTTTTGCTCTGGATGCTTTAAAAGCTGAACCTCTGATGTTTTATCTCTGCTACTCTGAGTATCAGGTTTCCAGTGAAAAAGATACAGTTTCATGCATATCAGAGTTGGATGGCCTCCAGTAGCTTTCCCAACATGGTAGCTGTCTGTTATCTCAATCTTTTTCTATTCAGTTCAAGTAATTTCTCTAGGAGACTTTCATTTCTTTCAAAATTATCCCTTCCCTTTGGTTTAACAGAAAAAGGAAAAATTTCAACCAGGGGAGCCCCACAATCCCCAGCATGGTTCTTTTTCAGTTTCTCATGCTGACCAAGCCCCAGTCAGCCACTTGATCTCATTGATTCTTTTATAACTGTTGCAGAGTTTTGCCTTGATCCAGTTCACTTGATATAAAAGGATCTATGTCTCTTCAGACTTGTGGAGAAATGGATCTGACTCAGCATGTTTAAAGAATATTTGGATTTGTTCTCTACCGTCATTTTCACAATCAGTTTGCTTTTATTACATAAAAATTATAGCAACTTCAAAGTTGTATCTTCTGTACAGACTATCTTTTTGAGATTGATAAATACTATGTACAGTATTTAAATACTGACCACTTTTACAATCATCAGAGGAAAGCCAAACAGGAACTTATTAGACTATTAATACCTGGGATAAGCAAACTTACTGTTGGCGTCATGATGAACTTAGTTCTTCTCAACCTCAGTATCTAATTTTCTACACAGTCTCCACACATAACACCCAACCCCTTTGTGTTTGCTGCAGCTCTTGGTCCACAGTTCCATGCTTCCACCCTGGAGACTGGGTGGAATCAATCTGGGTGACTGCAGAGATGGCAGAACTTCATGCTGTATTTGGCTCAGTTGCCTGCCTAGATCGGGCATATTCACTCTGAGAATAAGCCATACACACACACACAAAATTCTGCCCCCCACAAAAACCCTAGTGCCTAATGTGATGTTTTGGGTTTAGTAGGCAGTCAATACTGCTATTATTTTATAGTGGTGCTCCTGCTCACAAAGCGAACTTTCCTTCCCATCCCACTGTCTTCAGCATTGAAATAATGGCTTGTTTATGAATTGTTTCACTGCTGTTTTTCACTAAAATCAATAGCTACCCCTTTAGCAACTGCAACTACCAGTAGTTTAGACTGCTCCAGCCATAGCCAGGCAAGCATTCCGTTCCCTCGGGTCCTGGCTCTATCACAGCCACTAAAGAGAACTTTATCTAGATCTTTACCACTCTATAGAACTCAGGATTCAAAGGTTGAGGTGAAATTTCCCTCACTTAGAGAGGCTGAACTGCAAGTAGCTAATCTTCTCTCCTAGCTCATGTCTCCCCCCCCCAAAAGCTGGGCATCCTTCTGCTCAGCCCCCACTTCAGAACCCTAGCTACACATGGTTCCTCCCTACCACTTTCTCTCATCTACTTGCTGACTCAGCCTTCTGACCCCAGGTTAATTTTATTTAATCAAACAAAGGTAGCATGTATGCATCATTAAACAAATCTTAAAAGCTTAAATGAATGTAACATATCCTAAATTAATATTCTGCAACTTTTCACCCCATTCCCCCTTGGAGGGCCCAGGACAGTTTGACTACACTGCTACCATGATAGGTTTAATAGAAACCAGTCAGAGAGAATGCCTAAGATTCAGTTTACTGTAAGGCTACACCCAGTTCTAGGAAAAAGCACAAACTGACACCACCCAGGAACCAGCCAATCAACATTCAAGGGAAAAATACCTAATTTTCCAAAGGAAAATACCTAATATTCCAATTGTTAAAGATATTACTAGATGTCCCTTAACCCAGCTTGTGCCTGTCCCCTTTCACCAAGACATCCCTAAACAAATGTCAGCCAATCGGGGGTCCTGAACCTCAGAAATATCCCTATCCCAACCTCTGCTATAATAAAAATAAAAACGTACACCAACTGGGCTCAGGGCTCTCCGATTACACTTCTTTGTTGGAAAGACAGAGAGGGTCCAAGCTTGAACTTGAATAAAGGCTCTTTTACTTTTGTATACAATTTCAGACTCCTTGGTAGTCTTTGGGAGACTTTGTGATTTGGTCATAATACCTCCTAACACAGACAGTATTTATACCTGGATAAAAATTACATTTATTGGAAATATTTAGGCATTGAAGGTTCAGCAGACAATTTCTATGAAAAGAAAAGATCCTTTAACACTTGTCATGAGAGACATATATTTTGTCTGTTTGCTAATTTGTTTTTGTTTTGTTTGTCTTGAGATAATGTCTGCTTCAGTGTCCTAGGCTGCGCTATAGTTCTAGGATCCTACTCACTCCCCTCGTCATTGGTGATCACTGCCCAAATCATCTCACATTCATTACTTATTTAATTCCAAATTCATCTGTGAGTTTTGTTTATGTTCAGATATATTTTATTGTTGACATTTCTTCAGCCTCCACATTCAGCTATAAAACCCCGGATAGGTTTGTAATCCACAGTTTAAAACCTGGGATCTCTACAATATTCTATCTAAACACTAGTAACCACATAATTTTTAATCATCGCATGCTACATTTTTTCCTCATATGTCCAATGAGTGGCTGCAAAAGAATTCTGAATTGTTGTAGGACAGGCCCATAGGGTCAAACCATTTGGCAAGGCATGAACATAATGAACTTTCTTATGAGCCAACCTGGAGTCTGACTGAGGGCCTAGCAACAGGCACTGTCCAGCTCCTGATTGTGCCCAGCCAATGAGGAGTGACCATATAATGTCAACAGACTAGGACTCAGTTTGGGTGCCAGAAGGCTCTCCCTATTGTTGAATAAAGGAGCCTGCTGCTTGCTTTTCATCTGACTCTTGGTGTCTGTGCCATTGATACTGCACCTTCTCACCCTCTCCCCCGAGGGAGACCTTAGGACCCAGCAACAATGAATAAAATTATTTTAATTGAAATCATAACAAATAATTTCTTCTGCCTTCAATGCAATAAAACTAGAAATTGTTTACAAGAAAAAACTGTAAGCTTGCTGTGGTGGTTTAAATAAGTACGGCCCCGTTGGCTCATATATTTGAATGCTTTGTCATTAGGAAGTGGTACTACTGAGGAGTAAAAGGTATGGCCTTGTTGGAAGAAATATGTCACTAGAGGTGGGCTTTGAAGTTTCTGAAGCCCAAGACAGGCCCAGTAGCTCTGGTCTTCCTACTGCCTGAGGTACCGGATATAGAACTCTCAACTACCTCTTTAGAACAGTGTCTTCCTGCATGCCACTATGCTCTGTGCCATGATGACACTGGACTAAACATTTGAAACAATAGTAAGCCCCAACTCTTTATAAAAATTGCTATGATCATGTTGTCTCTTCATAACAATAGAACACTAAGACACATACAAATTATATATTCTACTTTATGTATATGTGAGTATGATGTGTATCTGTGGTAAGTGGGTGTGCTTGCTAGCATTTGGGTAAGTCTGAGTATGTATGTACCATAGAGAATGTTGGAGGTCAGAGGATAATCTCAGTCAGTGGTCCTCACCTTCCACATTAATTGAGACAGTCTCTTGAATGATCAACACTGCACATTAGGCAGGTTAGCCCGAGGTCCCTGGAATTCTCCTGTCTCCACCTTCTACTTCACTCTAGGAGCCCTAGGATTATAGAAACATGTTGCGGTGCCCAGCTTTGTGTTGGTCCTGAGGATTCACACATCAGTTTTCATACTCAGCAAGCTCTTTATTCACTGATCTGTCTCTCCATCCCTATATAACCTACTTTACAATAATTGTTTAAGGGGCAAAAAAAGTCAAGAAGTAAATATCTGTATTTTACATTTTTTTTCTCTTTGAGACAGTCTCACTGTGTAGGACAAGCTGGCCTTGAACTTACTTTGTAGTCCACGATAGCCTCAAGCAACATTCCTGCCTCAGATGCCCTAGAGCAAGGATTATAGACATGTACCCATGTGCCTGGCTTTAAAACAGTAAATTAAATTTTTTTCTTCAAATAAATCAAAGTGGAGACATGACATTCAAATCCTACAAGACACAATATATGCAATACCTAGAGTTAAGTGTATAGCAATCAGTGTCTACATCAAAAAAGACATGATGATCTTGAATAAATGACTTGTCTCTGTAGCTTAAAGAACTGGAATAAAAAAATATGAAAGAAGAAACAAATAACAGCATACCACAAAACACAAACATCACTGAAACGAAGATTTGCTTCTATAAAAGTATTAAAATAGACAAATAAACTAAGAAAATGAGACAAGACTCAAAGAAAATAAGTATACAACGGGAGATTCATTGACATATCACAGAAATATGAAGGCTCTTTGGAAATTCTTTTTTAAATTTATTTTGATTTATTTATAAAATAAAGTCTTTTTTTCCATGTGTCCCTTTGCCCCTCCCAATCCCTTGTCAGCCTTCATCCTCCCTCCTCTCCATTTCCCCTTCCCCTCCTCCCAAAAGGGCAAGAAGTCCCAGGTGGATCATCTCAACATCCACTCCAGGCATGTCTGATTTCCTCATCCTAATGTCAAGACTAAGTTAGGTGTTCTTCTGGAAGGAATGCCCTCCAAAGTGCCAGTCCATGCATAGAAACACAGTCTGATCCCTCCCCTCAAGTTCTTGTAGGGTATTCTAGCACCTGGTCTTTTTCCAACCCCACATTGGCTTCCTCTATTAAGATCTCCATCTCTCTTTTTTTTTTTCCCCCTACTTGTTACTCTTCTCACTCAATATTCTCCTTCTCTCATGATTTATTCCCACACCTTCTTGGTTGTGGCCCTTTATGCTCCCAATTAGCTTGGAAGATCTTGTCTGGTTTCTCTTCCTAGGGGAATCCCTGGATGTCTCTCTTAAGTTCCTTCTGATATCAAGCTTTTCAGGAGTTGTGGTTTGCAGCTTGGGTGTTCTTTGCTTTTTGTCTATCTAAAGTCCACTAATGAGTGAGTACATCCCATGGAAATTCTTTACCACAGTTCTATACCAAAAAAAATTGACCAACTAGAATAAAAGACAGATTTCTGAGCACATGAACAAAGAGAAATACTGAACTGAGTAACAATGAGAAACTAAACTTTATCATAGAGTTTGTAATAAAAAAAAAAAAAGTCCACAACCAGATGGCTTCACTGTTGAAGTCTACCAAAAATACAAAAAAGAATTGCCACAATCCTTATTAAAATACTTAAGAAAATAAAGAAAAATTTCTAAACAGCACTATCTTATGTGTTCTGGTTTGTGCCAACTTGACACAAGCCTAGATATATCTGGGAAGAAGCAATCAATTTAGAAAATACCTCCATAAGATTGACCTGTAGCAAGAGTAGCAATGGGAGACACAGTGACCATGACTGAGCTCTGAGTCTCAGGTTCTTAGCCACCAAGAGGCATGGGTTCCATCTTGTGGTGCCAACCTTAAATCCGATGCCTTTATCACACTGCCATGCCATCACCAGGGCTGGGAGAGCAGAGAGCAGACTGGAGTTTTCAGAAGCTCAGAGTCTGGAGGATCTGCAGGCCTCTAATGCATGTTCAACAAGAAGGTGAAAAGGCAAGAGTGGCTTGTCAAAGTATCATCTGTGGCACTTAGAGTTGCTTTGGCTGCTATGGCTAAAAATTTCTGCCCTTAAATGTACACAACTATATTTAACTGACTACTGAATACAAAAATGTTAAAATATTCTCGTGGCAAAAAGATAATAAACACAACAGTCAAGACATAGACAACAGAATTACAACATTTTTTAAAAAAAGAATCATCATGTTCCTCAAGCAACTAAAAAATACACATGCAAAAATAAAATGATATATATACATATACATATATATATGTATACATTGCTACATTATTCAAAGTGGCAGGAAAAGATAGCAAGGAAAACTATGACAACAGTGTACACTAATGTGGAAATGTCATGTTAAATGTGTTAACATATCACCACATCATGGGATATTGTATTCAATACAAAAAATTAAAACTGGCTCAGACTTTGTTCTAATGGAGTAAAGGCACAAGACCTAGCTCATTGTCAAGACTGTAGAAGGTCTCAGCTTTACTTGATGTTCAAGATAACAAGCTAGCCTGCCACAGTTCTATCCAAACTACCAAAATAGAGACTTGGGTCAAAATAAAAGACCTTATTGTTCATGATGGATTGGAGCAGGAAGTGGTATATTTCAGAACTCTTTTCAAACACCCTTGTGAAGATTTTGTGAGACAAAATATGTCATTAGATGTTTAGTGACATCTTGGGAGAATTGCTGCACCATTCCCTCCTGAGTATAACAATGATAATCCTAAATAAAGTTTAAAAGTTAAAAATAAAAAAAGAGAGAACAAGGACAGCATTGGAGAGTTATCAAAAGCAAGCAAAAATCTGAAAAAAAAAATAGCTTTGAACATTGGGTAAAACCTACTTTTAAACAACGATTTCTCAAAAGACCCCCTTTAGCCCACAGAGAATAGGACCATTAAATCTCAAGCAAGGACTCTCTTGCTATACTGAAGTATCAAAGGACAGAATTCAGAGCTGCCAGAGTCTCTAGAAATAGAGAGGGAAATTTTTAACTAGAGGGGGCACTTATTAAGGAAAGTGCCCAAACTTATGGGGGAAAATTCCCCCCCTTTCAAACATTTGTGATCTCAAAAACATACTTCAAAGGCAAGGCTTCAAAAGCAATCAGAAGAAATTAAAGGCATGCATATTGAAATAGAAAAGAAAAACTGGCTTTGCAGCAAGATCTATGAAGAAAATCCTTGAAAAGTGGATTAAATAAGGAACAGTTTAAGGGAAATATAAAACACCAGTTGTGTTTTTATATACAAGAAATGTACTGTCAGAATTTAAATAATATAATTTCCATTAGTAGTAAATCATAAAATACATAGTATATCAACCTTAGAAAACTGTAAAACATTGCTGAGTAAATTAAAAGATATTCATGGGTTAAAGGCTCTGAATTTTAAGTTGTAAACTATTGCATAAACTAATGTGCTGATTCAGGAAAAGTTTATCAAAATCTCAGTACTTTTTTTTTTTTTTTTTTTTTTTTTTTTGCCAGAATGTCACTATTTAGCTCTAACTAGCCTGAAACTTGTCATATAGATCAGGCTGGTCTCAAACTCAGAGATCTGCCTGCCTCAGCCTCCCAAGTGCTGGGATTAAAGGAATGCCTACTTCTTAAATGTTTTAAGTGGCCTTGGAAATGGGCACAATGACACTCAGCTGTAATCCCAGCATGCAGATGACTGACATGGGAGGATTCCTTAAATTTGTACCAGGTTCAAGACCCTTTGGGTCAACAGTGCTAAAACCCTGGCTCTTCTCCCCCATTTCAGTAAAACTAGTAATGCAAGATAAAAAGTTTTAGAATTCACTGTACCTTTCTTCAAACCACTATAAAACATCCTCATAATATTGGCATCAGGACAAAACAATAGTTCCAAAGAAAAGAAATGAACAGAAATCTATTCAAGCATCAATGAAAAGTTAGTTTTATGAGGTTACAAGTGCAACTTGTTGGCTAAAGGACAATCTTTAATCTAAACACTGCTGGATGACTGCCATACATAGCATTTAACATGAGATAGGTTCATTGATGAACTTAAACTAAACGCTGAGCAGGATGTGGCACACACCTGCAATACCTGTAGCAATATCAGCACTTTCGAAAATAAAGGATCAGGAATAGTTCAAAATACGTTTCAGTTATGTAAGGAGTTTGAGACCAACCTGGCCTACAAGAGAGACTGTCTCAGTCAATAAGCAAGAGAAAAAATAATGAGAGATAGAGAAAGAGAGAGGGAGAGAGAGAGAGAACAAACAAACAGAAACACTCCTTCCAAATGAATAAAATTGTCGTGCACAACCTCGCCAGCAAGAAAGACGTGACACCAGGCTCTTCTTTCAGCAGTTTTATTCAGGAACCTTGATTTCTGACTTCTGACTTACTTACTTACGACAGGGACTGACTGACTTGCTACATCTTCTCTCTCCTTCCTTCTCGGGGAAAACCCGCCTACAGCCTAAATAGCCTCTGGGCAGCCAACCCCAGTACGCCACTTGGGCACCACCGGTAGGTCCAGGTACGTGGAAGCAAGCCAGATCCTCAGCCTAGCCATATATGGGAATGTTTGTCACTGAGAGCACTCACCATGTGGAAGGTGGATTCTGTAAGGATGCCTAACATATACAGGGAGAGGTGGGTGTGGAGTAAGAGGGTGAGATAGATATTGGTACATCTCCACACTTGCTTTAGGAAAAACAATGTAGTGACTGCAACTCCTCTCAACAGAGAAAAAGGATTCCTAGAATATGCAAAACCTTACACCAACATAGTCACAGACTAGCTAGGGTAGTGTTTTCTGGTATTTTGAGACTGTATCATGTAGCCCAGGCTGGCTTTGAATTCAATGTGCAATACAAAATAACCTTGAATTCATAATTTTCCTGCCTCCCCTTACATGCTAAGATTATAGGTTTGCACCCCCAGCCTAGTTTAGAGCCCCTGAGATGGCATAGTACGTGTGGTGTGTGGACCTGATGGTCAGGAGACTCACCCTCTTAGATTCTCCAGGAGATTGATTGGTTGTTCAAGTCAAGTATCAATTTTCTCATTTACTGAATTGAGGGATATGTCTGGAGACGATTGGTCCTGAAAGATGTGTCCCCATCTTTGTACACTCTTGCTTAATAATGAACATACTGCCTTAAACTTAGTAAGTATTCAGACATAGTAAGATTAGAAACAAGGTTTAATTCAAAAAGTAATCATTTTAAATTTGTCTGATATCTTCCAGCTATGGGATTCTAACTATGGATCCCTTTGGGACAAGATAAAACGTTAGAATTGTTTTCATTCCCATCCCCCTCCACAGAACAGAATAGAGCCTGGGCCTCCTGACACCCTATGTAGTACTTAGCCAGTCCTGCTCTCCAGTCCTTCAGCCCTTGGCTTCTCTAAGAAACAGCATTGTACCTTCTGTCAAAAAGGGAAGGAAGGAAGGAAGGGAGGGAGGGAGGGAGGGAGGGAGGGAGAGAGAGAGAGAGAGAGAGAGAGAGAGAGAGAGAGAGAGAGAGAGAGAGAGAGAGAAGGAGAAAAGCTTTCTCCACGGTTAGACTATGAATCTCGCCCCCACAGAGGTTGATCTCACCTGAGACACACAAGAATCGACAGTGCACAAGCAATGGCAGAAGAAAGAGACTCCAAGGCACTCTGAATACAGAAAGAACGCTATTGTTTTTTGGTTAGGTACAGAAAAATTGAAGAGATACAGAAAAATTAAAAGACAGCTTAAGGAGCATTTGAAAAACAAAATCGTTTTCTTATTATTCTCCACGCTAATTTCTACAGTAGCTGCGCCAGTTTGCAGTCTTCCCAGCAGTGAATGCAGGTCCCCGTCCCAGAGCCTCACCAGCATTCCTGGTCAGCCATTGTTTTTGGATCTGAGGCATTCTGATAGGGTAAGGTAGAATTAATTTCCATTGCCCTAATTGCTTAAGCTGTTCAACACATTCTGAAATATTTCTTAGCCATTTTTATTTTTTTCTTTTGAGAACTCTCTGTTCGTAGCGCCCCCCCCCCCTTTATTTAGTGGGTCTCTTGTTTTCTAGACTCTGTTTTTTTGGAATTCTTTATTTTGGCTAGTAATACTGTACCAAATGTAGAGTTGGCAAAGATTCTTTCTCATTCTCTGAGTTTCAAAAATCTCAATCCAAAAATGTAAGGTTAGCCAAATTGGTCATGTAGAATAATGGATTCTCTTTGATAAAGAAGTAGGAACACAAATACATTAAAATAAACCTCAGAAACAAATTAGAATACAAAATAGGCTTTCTAAAAAAAAATGTGTATAAATATAAGTGATTACAATATATTTAATCATATAGTCACTTTAATTTCTAATATAATAATATTACATTGGATGCATAATTATATATGTATGATAAGGCACTTACAATTTAGACAGGAACTGGGGTTGTAGCTTGGATTGATAGAGTGTTTGCCTAACATGGACAAGGCCCTGGGACCAATTTTCAACACCATAAAAGAACTAGATGATGGTAGTCTATGCCCCAGCACTAAGCAGGAGAAGCAAAAGTTCAAATCCTCCCCAGTATCACGAATTTTACGGCAGCCTGGGCTACACTTCTCAAAAAATGTTTTTAATTCAATGGACATGTGGGCTATGGCCATGCCATACTTTTAAGAGGCAGGTAGATCTTCCATGTTCAAAGCCAGCCTACTCTATGTAGTGAGTTTCAGGACAGCCAGGGCTATGCAGAAAAACGCTTTCTTAGAGAGAGAGGTGGGGAGAGGGGAGAATAATTTTGCTTGTCTGGAAAACAAAATAAGCTACAAAGCCCAATGCAAAACTAAGGAGAGATAAAAAGGAAAGACAGCAAATGAAGGACTAGTCTGAAAGCCTGGAAGTGTGGTGCCTTTCAGAGAGCTTACTGAGTCTTACATAGCAAGTCTGGGACCCAAACTCAGGGAACTACAAGGCTACAGAAGGCATAGTATATAAATTTTCCTCTTTTGCTTTAGCTTTTAATAACAAGACCTTCCCCCAGATCTCCATGCATGAAAGTTTAAGAAGGTTAAAGACATTTAAAGTGAGAAATGCCATGGAAATATCAAACTTCACCATATCAACCAAACTGAGTATAGCTGTAAGAAGTTTGACATGAAGTTACCACACACAAGGGAAGGTCCAAAGTTTGATGTTAATGTGTTTCTCAGATCTATCTTAAAATAAACTTTTAAGAATATTTTTTCCTTAGCAACTTTCTGGAAAGGAGGGCATATTTTCTTCACTGCCTTTTTAAACTTTTTAACCATAGACACTTTGCTTCTAAAAATGTTGACTCCAGATCTTACGAAAATGGAAATATAGCATCTTACATTTAGATAAAAGGGGTGCTTTTGAAAAATAGATTTCATTAAGCTTTTAACATTATGTATAAACTAGAAACTACATGCATTCAGGTTGCCTTGGGGACTTAAGAAATATAAAGACACGGGACACAGCCACTGAAAACCAGTGGATAATTTCTTCAAGTATGCTGGTTGCTGCTACAAATCAATCTACTTATTGCCTGTAAATATTTGTTTTCTAAATCCTAACATCATAAGTCAAAGCCAAATGTTAATATTTTCTAGTCCTTTGACAGTGCTTACATAAATCATTGATACTTTAAAGAATCCTGGATTTTAACTTGTTTGTAAAAACGCCGACTTCTTTCATGCTTGAGTAGAGTGGAATAAACAGGACCTACCTGTTACCATTCTAGCTAGAAAAAAAATGACCAGAAGTTCTTATAATCAGCCTGTTGGCTATAGATATGAGATTAAATAGAAATGCTGCATTTGTGATTTACAAAGTGTGGTTCTAGGATCCTGAACAAAATAACTGAATGTGTAGGGGGGGGGTCATTAAAAATCCAGCACAACGTTACAGAATTTCTTGAGCACTTAGTTATTAATGATTAATTTAATATCAAAGGCATAAGAATCTGAGACACTTTCTGGCCCTTGTCACTGGTTCTGACAAATCATCATTGAAACTATGGTTCTGTACTTTGCACTGTGTTTCCTATGACATCACAGGTTGACTACACTGCCTGGAACACCTCAGATCCCATTCAAGACTAATGTATAATAATGAGTGTCAGGCTTTTACTGTACATATCAAGTTTTCTTCTCTTTTAGAAATATAATAGTAACCATACTCCTAACCTATACCATCACACCTCAACCTGTAGATATCAAATTAGGTCATTTTGAATTGGTTTATGTTAGAATGTTTCATTTTATTTATTTATTTTCTTTAAGATTTATTTATTTATTTGTTATAGTATTTTTCCTGTATACCTGCAGGCCAGAAGAGGGCACCAGACTTCATTATAGAGGGTTGTGAGTCACCATGTGGTTGTTGGGAATTGAACTCAAGACCTCTGGAAGAGCATCCAGTGCTATTAACCACTGAGTCATCTCTCCAGCCCCAGAATGTTTCATTTTAAAACTTGCTAGCAAGAAGTTACTTGCATGGTCTTACTGCCCTGGAATCTCAAGGGCCAGGATTTAAAAATCTCTTTGAATAGTTAATTTTCTTAATTTTTACCTTTCCTACTATATATTATATATATTATATACAAATACAACCACATGCATATATGAGTATTCATGAGTGTTTTTGCAGATGTCATGTTCATTTGAAAAATTAATCATACTAACATTCTTACATACTGTGTGGATACATTTTTTCTGAAAATATCTCTTGATCCCAAAGAGATTGATTTTCTGCTGGACCTTGCAGCCAAATTATAAATAAACTCTGAGATCACTTACGATTATACACTTAGCCTGATGTCCTTCTGTGTACTCAGCATACTTAACCTGCCTCTAAGAGAGCAGTGCAACCAACTTTACTGTGCACTGCATATCTCATGCAGTTGGCTTTTAAACAGAAACTAAATGCATAGCTTTAATCCTAAATCATGTATTCTTCCATGTTCTTCTCCAGAATAATATATGTGTATGCAAGCATTTACTGTTTAAAATAACCTTAGGACACGTATCCCATAAATGCTGTAATCAACATGCGGTCATAAGCTGATTAACACCTGTTGTGATTTTAAGAGCTATTTGGGGGTCAGTTAGAGTCAGTAAAGTAACCTCTTTCCTAAAATTTCTGTAATGAATTCCTTATCTATTTCCCATACCATATTTCCTGTGCTGTTCAATAAATACAGAGGAAAACACTTTGTTGGGGCAGATGGATGAGAGAAGGAGAAATGGAGAATTCAGATTTGGGCTCACTCTTTGTCACACTAATCCACAATAATTCCTAAACCTAGTTGTCATATTACTTGTCTCATTTCCATGAAAAAAATAAATACCAGGAAGAAACAGCTTAAGGGAAGAGGAATTCCCTGTGACTCCGAGTTCCAGAGTACAGGGTACTATGGGGGTAGGGAGATGTGCAGCAGCAGCAGCAGCAGCAGCAGCATGAGGCAGCTGGTCACAATGAAATAACAGTTGAGAAGCAGAGACCAGGCTGCTGCTCAGCTCATTTTCTCCTTTTTCAGTCATGGATCCCAGCTAATGGGTGGTCCCACTCACATTTGGGGTTCATCTTCCCTCCTCAGTTAATCAGATCTGAGAAATTCCTTAAAAGCCACACAGGGGTTCATTTCCATGGTGACTGCCAAGTTGACAGTCAAGATCAGCCACTAAGATGAACGCTTGTTTGCTTGGGGGAGGGCTGACATAAATTTCTGAACTTCCTATTTTTTATTATCATGTTTTTGAGATATTTATTTATGATACTTATTCTTCAGTAGCCAGAATAAGATGACTACTTTGCTCTTCTTTGTGGATTCACCATTTTGCTAGGATGTCTACATTTTTATGGTTTCTGCTGAAATTAACATGTATAAAGGTGCTTCCTATATGATAAGAAAAGGTTCCATGGCAGATTCTTTTTTCAAAGTACAAGTTCACTTGATCACCTTACTGCACTCCGACACCCTGTTCTTCATCACTTCAAGACAGTGCAGAGGCATGCTTTGTGCCAATTCCTTTTACATATGAAGAAATCGAGCAGCTATGGGATTCTTCTCATAGTCATACAATAAATAAGCAGCCAAAACAAATTTCTGTGTGAGCAACTCCGATTTCAGCTCTCACTCTGTTTCTACAGCACATTTGGGCATCGTCTCAATATAACCAGTTCATAGCTGCTCCCAAAAGTGACTTCATTTGGATTACTATGAATTTTATTTTGTTTTTTATTTTGCTCTGGACTTTTTATTTATATATCTTATTTAATAGATACCTTGTCCACTTTTTATCTCCTTGAAAATAGATTTTATCTTATACCTAAAATCATTTTGCAGTAAACATACTTTGGGGTAATGTTTATCTCTGAGCTCCTGTGGTTTTGTTCTCCTTAAATAGAGAAAAAATGCTAGTGGGAGAAAGGTGTTTAAATGACTGAGATTACTGTTTTCTTTTTATTCTCCTTCCCTCGAATTTAACCTATGGAGTTTTGTAATTCTGTTGAAAATGGTGTTTGTGTGAGCCACTCAAGGTCACCTTTTTTTATTTATTTAAGACAGCAACTAAAATGTAACCCTAAGTTTTTATTTCTTGCTCATTAATGCCCTTCTGATAAGTCTGTTGCTGCTATGGCTGATATCTAATCTCATATTAATATACATGTTCTTGAAAAGAAGACTGATCCCGGCAGCAACAAACCTTTTGTGTTCTGTTCTTCAGATCACCAAACTCCATTGACTTACAGACACTCTCCTACAGGACAACAAATACCCTGGAATTTCCAAAATATGTTTTATTGTTCTTTTAAACTCTACACTCTAACTGATGCTCTTCAAATGATGGAGTTTGACTTATTTTGAAAATCTGATTCTTCTCAGTTGATGTTCTCAACTTTCCAAGAGTAAACCTCTGCTCTCCCTGCAAAGTACCCACTGGTTGGCATCTCCTCAAATTGTTTTTAGGTTTATTTTATTAAATGTGTCTGGAAACACCAGAAAAATATCCATTTGCTCATTTAAACCACTTTGCTTTTGAGTTGTTTATCTTAGAGCAGGGAAAACAGCTAAGCGAACCAGGGTTGTATGTTCTTACCCACTGTGACCTTCATTAACTTCATCAGATGATATTGATGCTCTCTCTGGTGTTGTACAGGTGGTTCTTCACATTGACATAAATACTACTTACAAAGATAGAGTTTAGCCAAATAAATAAGGAAAGAAAAATATCTCTTCTTTTCTTCTGAAACCCAGTTTGGTTTTTATGTTTTCTTTGGTCCCTGTTATTAACTAAAATAATTTAGAATAATTCAAATTGGAGTGTGTGTGTGTATGTGTGTGTGTGTGTGTGTGTGTGTGTGTGTGTGTGTGTGTGTGTGTGGTCTTGCCTCCCACTTCATTTAAGCAGGACTACTCTTGTTTCTACCACTGTGTTTGACATTCCAGGCTGGCCAGCTAATTTCCAGAGGATTCTCCTGTCTCTGTCTCCTATCTTGGCTCTAGGAATGCTGAGATTAGAGACACATGCTACCATGTCTTTCTTTTTTCATGGGTTTCAAGGATCTGAATTCAGGTCTCAAAGTTGTTTAGAGGACATTTTTAACCAGTGAGGCATCTCCCTGGCCCTCTGCCTCATTTTATTGTTGTTGATGAAGCAGGGTCTATCATTGACTGTGAAATTTCCTATTTTGGCAGAATGGCTAGACAATGAACTCCCAGGATTCTACAGCCTCCAAGCTAGGCTTGCAGGGACATGCCTCCACACCTAACATGGATGCTTGGGATACAAACTCAGGCCCTCATATTTTCACAGCAATTCTTTTACCCACTGAGCCATTTTCCCAACCTCCTTAAATGGGCATCTTTATTGCTCATATTTATGTTAGATTTACCTCATTGATTAAAAAAAGAAAGCAAATTTAGAAGTTTGCTTTTAAAACAAAATAAATCTAATTTTATCAAAACCTTTGTGGCTTCAAACATGTCAATTATTAAAAACTAAAATCCACTTTACATTCCTCACTCCTTCATCTGCAGATACATTTCCACAGTGAAATACAGATTCATTGAGTCTACTAAGATGCATAGACTGCTAAGAGTATGAAGCAGGTCACCTAGAAATGTCAATGATGTGAGGAGCATGAAAGGAATCTTGAGTAGATCAATTAAAGATGGGATGAGAAAAAGCAAAAAGAAATGAGAAATGGAGCTATAGAGAGCTGGAGATAAAGAGACACACATCTCAGAATGGGGGTGAAGCCAATGATGGACTGCTCATTAATAATGGTGTCTGTCAGAGACAGTTACTATCTCAACCTCAGTTGAGCTCAGCATGTGAATCACTGCATAAGCCCAAGCACATGGGCCTCACAGGAACTGATGGATGTCACCGCAAAGATGAGCATCGGGAGGTATAGAAAAGCTCCTGTACTTTCATACAGTGGTGAGAACAGCAGAATTGGGATAGGACTGCTATATGGAATTGAGGAAATCTTAGATTAATTATTAATTGGAGAGATTAGTCTCTGGGAATTGGAATGTAAAGTTGATGTGAATCTGAAACCCATTTTCCCATAGAAGTGAAGTTTCTTTATGTAAAATTGTGTGTAGGTTTATATATATCACCAAGCTTTGATCCTAATATTCAAGTTCAACAACATCCTTGTTTCATACACTAGAGTTTCAGCCAGAAATCCATCCTCTTTTAGTATATAGTATGGTCAATAAGCATATTAATTTCCATTTCTGTGTCTCCCATGATAAATTTCAGTATGAAGAGATGGGTTTGGAATTCTACCCACATGAGTTTCAAAATGTAAAGAGATGGATGCTTGGGAAATATGAGTTAAAGGACTGTTTCTGTCTCACAGATGACCACACCCCTTATGAAACTCCAAGGAACATGGAGTGCTATTCTTAGGGGGGAAAAAGCATTGCTTTTAACTTCATAAGTACTCATTATTGGCTGAAATAAGCCCTTATGCTACCTTTAGAAAAACCATTGATTCTTCCGGCTTCAAGCTCTCTTGGTTTCTTTAGGATCACTCTTTAGCTGGACTCTTTTCAGGCAGATTTCTTCACATTCATCTTGATCAAAATGAGTACTATATAGAATCTCAAATTTTGAAGACAACTAGGGAATAATTTCTAAATAATTAGAAAGCCCTACATAGGTTTTTTTTTTTTTTTCCCTGTCTACCTCTTTCCCTTCAGCCTTTGTCATACTTAGGCCACATTTCCTTTCATCAAAAATACTACTGTTCTTTGGGGTCTTGGTACTCATTGATTTTGCATGGAATGATATGCATTTCCAGCTGCCCACATCTCCAGTTGCTTTCCATCATGTCAGACTCAAAGGACAGAGCTTCATAGAAACCTCTATTTACCATCATGCTGAAACAGCATTTAGTGAGCCTCCAGCTGCTTTCTGTATCTCTACTATCATTATTTTCTTCACAGTAGTTATCAAATTAGAAGGTTTGTTAACTGCTTGTTGCTCTACCCACTGAAATGTAAGCTGCATGCTGGTGAGGCTCATTCTCGCATGCTTATTATGGTTGTGCCCTCGGCACATGTCACAGTGCATAATAATAAGTGCTCAAACATATTTTTGAATAAGCAAATGAGAATAATGGGGACAATTTAAACCTTCCTGTCATGCCCCATACTACTCTTTATATATTGACATATCTTAATGATCCTGACATCCTGGAGATACTGGAGAAGGTCAAGAATGAAGGGATGTCATATAGCAGTCTACTTTCCAAAAGATGCCCATATCTGGCTGTGTAACTGATGGGGGCAATCAATCACAAAACTTGTATTAGCTACTTTCTTCATTGTTAAAATTAAATACCCAACCAGAAACAATTTAAGAAGGGGTGGGTCTATTTCAGCTCACAGTTTAGAGGTTACAACATATCATGTCAGGGAAAACATATCAACAGGCAAGTTAGGTGGCTAGTTATATTAGCTCTGCAGTCAGGAAGTGGACAGAGATAAATGTTGGTGCTCAAATCACTTTTTCTTTCTGTCTGAGCCAGAACTCCAGCTCATTAAATAGATAAACCCAAATTTAGGATGGGTTTTTCCACCTCAGCTGACTGAATCTTGAAACCAGCTCTCAGATGTAACTAGAATTTGTCTCCTACTCAATTCTAGATCCTGTCAAGTTGGTGATACATGTCAACCATCAAAGATGCTTCACAAAGGCAAGAGCAGCATGTAAGAGAAGAAACAAGGGTAACAGTACCTTGGAGATCAACAAACACATGAATCACAATCAGGCAGGCATTCACAGGGGAAGCATTTTTATAAGAGTCCAACCACACCTGAGCCTTTCAGTAAGCTGAAGCAGCTGGGAGAATTACTTGCTGGGTTCTTCTTGCTACCTCCTTTCTCAGGATAGCAGAGGAGGCTGGTGAGACATGAAGAAGAATAAAGTAATCTGGAGGAACTAATGGAAGCCCTCTCACAGCATGCCTCACTCACGATGTCGTTTGAAAGCAGGGACTGTTGTATTAACAGGGTACCTGGCTTCCGATATCTCTGTGTGTGTGTGTGTGTGTGTGTGTGTGTGTGTGTGTGTATCTGTGTATATGTGTCTCTGTGTTTGTCTGTCTGTCTGTGTTTGTATGTTTATGTGTATATGTCTGTATGTGTGTTTGTGGGTCTGACTATATATGTATTTGTGTCTCTGTGTGTATGGGTGTATCTCTCTCTCTCTCTCTTTCTGTGTGTGTGTGTGTGTGTGTTTCTGGGCAAATATAAAGAAGCATAGTGCGCTGGCTGAGAGCCTGGGTACTGAAGCCGTCTAATGTTAGTTCCACTCTGTATTCATTGTGTAAATGACGATATCAGTAGCTTCACAAGTGAAATGGGATCAGAAAGCTTTGTTCTGGGAATTTAAAAATCTAGAACAGATTCACATGTGTGAAGTATTAAGAACTATACCTGGCAGATACTAAATCCTCAGCAAGTATTAGTTCTCAGGATAGGCCTCTTCTTGACTTGGATGACTTTCTAATCTGATCTCAAAAGCTAAGAGAATTAACATATGTGGGTGTGGGAGAGCTGGGGATACAGTCAGAAGCTTACCCACACTAACCTAAGTAGAACAATGATATTTATTTTTTTTAACAATGATATTTCTATTAATAGGAAGTCCTACAAAATTCACCTTCAAAATCTCTTTTTACATCAGCAATTAGAAAGTAGCAGGTGCCTCAAATAGCCATTCGAATATCCTTTCACATGCTCCACAGCATTTGCTTTGCTTTTTCTGCTACCTTTGGTTTGCTAATGCCCACTACTCAGGTCTAGCACTAAACTCATTAGCTTTCTCTTAATCTAGAAACATTGTAGAATGCTGTTCCAGAGATCAATAATGTAATTATAAAATAAAACCCCCTGTGAATATAAATTAAAGACGATAACAGAGAATTGTCTCTGATAAAATGTAGATATATGAAGGCCACCTTGAAGCATCAACTGGTGAATTCAAAGAATAGAAGACCAAAATCCAGCAATGAATGTTATGTTGGATATCAGTTATATAGAACTATTTTTTAACTTGTGTAAAGGATTGCATTTGCTTTTTCAGGCAATGAATGTATTTATACCTGAATTATAATGACCCCCATGTCTTCTAATCCATGCATTCAGGTATTAGGGCTACCATATTTTTACTAGCCAAACTTAAAAAGCCTCCTTTCACAAGTAATGAGTATATATGTGAAACATAGGCAAGATGAAAAGATAGAAGTTATTAAAACACAAGGATGTAGAGAAGATTCTTACTCAGGAATCTAACTGAAGCCTCTCATCAGTAAAGAAGTAAAAATCCCAGAACAACTAACAACTTCTTAGGCCTTACTTTTTTTCCTTCTATAAACCCAGAAACTTTTAGGAATCTCATCAGAAATCCCATGTACAGAGAAGGGGCATGTACTATCCCTCTCCTTTATGTAAGCCTGGTGGCTCCTGGTTTTCCTTTATCAGATTATAATTTCACCCAAAGCAATGTCAAAACCACTCTATAATACCATCAAATGAAAGAAAAATGTTAAGAATTAAGTTTTTCTTAGCAAGTGTATTAGTCAGGGTTTTCTAGAATAACAGAACTTATAGAATGAATCTATCGCTCAAGGCTAGAACATAGCTAAATGATACAGTACTTCACTTTTGCATTGATGGCCTCTGACAGGGGTGTGGGTGAGGAAGGACTCATTTTCTTTAAGAGTCTGGTCACAGGAAGTTTAATTATGCTCCAGTAAGTAAATGAGAAGCATGAATTGGCTTTTTTGTAAATAGGGAGATCATAAGAGTGGGTATGAAACTGAGAGTACTGATAACTGAGTTTGAGGGGATGCATGATATAAATCACCAAAAAAATAAATAAAATATATATAAAAGAATAAATGTATCTATCTCTAAAAATTTATTATGATGACCTATAGACTGTGGTCCAACTAATCCAACAACAATGGTTGGCTGTGAACAGAAACTCCAAGGATCCAGAAGTTGCTCAGTCCACAAGGCCAGACATCTCAGTTGGTCTTCAGTAGATGCTGGAATCCCAGAGAAGTAAGCTCTAATGCCAGTAAAGGAATAAACTTGCTAGCAAGGTAAGACCAAGCAGGCAAAGAGCAAAAGCTTCCTTCTTCCATGTATTTATGTAGAATTCCAGAAGAATGCATGGACCAGATTGGGGTGGGTCTTCCCACTTCAAAAGATCTGTATTAGAAGAGGAACATTAGGGAAGTTAGCTGGAGAACCGCAGATAGCGGTGAAGAGGGACACGATGGTGACCCCAATGGCCCACAGCAGCGGCAGGAATAGCGAGGGCTGTGACACCTCTGTCACCTACTACCGGCTGGAGGAGGTGGCAAAGCGAAACTCCGCAGAGGAGACATGGATGGTGATCATGTCTCCTGCTTGATCACCTGCTTCCTCAGCGAGCATCCTGGTGGGGAAGAGGTTCTGCTGGAACAAGCTGGTGCTGATGCAACTGAAGGCTTTGAAGATGTTGTCCACTACCCTGATGCCAGAGAAATGCTAAAGCAGTACAACATTGGTGACGTCCATCCGAGTGACCTTAAACCTAAAGGTGGTAATAAGGAGCCTTCAAAAAGCAGTACATGCAAAAGTTGCTGGGCTTATTGGGTTCTCCCATCGTGAGCGCTATTCTTGTAGGTTTCCTGTATCGTCACTTCACGTCCAACAGCAAATCCTCCTGAGGACACCATGTTGAAGTGTGGGAGCATATGCTCCTGAGAGAGAGACTTTGAAGGCTGCAGTGATGCTCCCTCCTTGAATCCTGCCAGTTTCCCCCACTTGGAGCTAAGGTGGTTGACCAGTTATCTTTTTTTCAGTCTAAGACCAGGGCCTTTCACCAGCCAGAGCCTGATGCCCAAAGCAGCTACCCACATTGTGTCTTTGCCAGAGTTTCTCCACTGGTTTTCATTCATTCCTTCATTTCAACAGTCTATGCTGATGATTAGGTTCCTATGTTGTAGTGACATGGCCTGTGGGGACAGCCACGATCTCTGATACTTCATATTCACACTAGGTATATTTAAGGAAACAGCGCTCTAGTTTTGAATCTTTTTCCATTTTTCTTTTAAGTAAATTTATTTTTTTTAATTCTGATTTAATTTTGGCATTTATCATAAGGGCTATAATTCATGAAGTTAAGATATGTTTCTCTTATTTAAAACACAGCTGCCAAATGATCTTATTTATGATTATTAAAAGTAAAGGGCCTAAAAGATAGATCATTGGGTAAAAGCAATTGCTGCAAAGCCTGATGACCTGAGTTTGATTCTGTGTACCCACACGGTAGGAGAGGACCAATTCCCAAAAGTTGTCCTCTGATCTCCACATATATGCTGTGGCCCTAGTGTACACACACACACACATACACACACACACACACACACACACAAACACACACACACACACACACACACCTGTATATACACACAGGCATTTACATTAAGACATAACACACACACAGGCACAAATGCACACTAAACAAATGTAATTTTAAAAGATATACAAGAAATAAAAATTAAAAAACAAAAAAAGGGGAGCTTTCTATTCAACTAAGAAAAAGTCTTTCACAGGTGTACTCTTCATTTAATTTCAAATGTAGGCAAATTGACAAACAAGAATAGCCATCACAGCAACCTTTTGAACTATAACTTATAAGCTACCATGATGTTGTGTATGGATGATATTAAGACAATCAGTAGTTACTCTCCTTTGGGGTGTCCATACTCACAGTTATCTCTTCCTTTTCCCCTCCTTTCCCTAGGGGGGCTCACTTGAATATGTTTTAGCTTTTTTATGCACATCTCTCCATCTCTAAACACTTAAAATCTGCATGAAATTATCTTTAATAAAATCTCCAACTCTGCATCCAACTAACTATATCTGAAATCCTTTTCTGCATCAATGTCATAAATCCTAGACGGGGTTGAGTTGAGGTCCTTCAAAGATTTAGGGACTTTCTGAGTCTGCTGAAGAGGAAAGTAGAGACCTGGGTCTCTGTCCTTCACTACTGAAAAAAAAAAACCGAGAGAATAACATCATATCTTATTTATTGTTCTATTGCTGTGAAAGAGACAAGATGACCAAAGCAACTCTTATAAAAGAAAGCATTTAATTAGAGGCTTATAGTTTCAGAGAGTGAGTTCATGATCATCATGGTAAGAAGCAGACAGGTATGGCTCTGGATCAGTAGCTGAAAGCTTTACAACCTGATCTGCAAGGAGGAGAGAGAGGCAGAGAGAGAGAGAGAGAGAGAGAGAGAGACAGAGAGAGAGAGAGAGAGAGAGAGAGAGAGAGAGAGAGAGAGAGAGAGAACAGAGACACACAGAGACAGAGACAAATAGAAACAGAAAGTGAAAGACACTGGTGGGCCTGGCATGGCCTTTTGAGATCTTAGAGCCGGGCTCCAATGATTGACCTCCTTCCACAAAGACACACCTACTCCCACCAGGACATACCTCCTATTTCTTTCCCAACTGTTCATCAACTGTTGACTAAGCATGCAAACATATAATCCCATCCTGGGCCATTTTTATTCAAACCACCAGACAATAGAAGCCAACAATCAGGTGCTCATTAACTTGAGGGATCACATGAAATGAAAGTCAAAGGATCAAAAGAGTCTTGGAGTCAAGAATTAGAACAAAACCAAAGGTAATTAGTGACCCATGAATGCAATTATCAAAAATTGAAATGCCTCGTTTCTGAAAGAGAAGCATTGAATTAGTCTACCCAAGGAATTAAACATATGTGAAGATGAATAGAATAGGAAATCTTAACAAGAACTGGAAATAGAAAGGAAATATACATCATATTTATCATAGTAAAGAACTAACAATGTACTTGGGATTTTCTTTAATGATGCAGCAATACATTACCAGGCTCCAATATAAAGATCACAGCTCAGTAAATAAAAAGTCCATATTACTCGACTTGTAATTTGTACATAATGCATATTTTAAAATGTCAGCCTACAATTTGACTCTTGCTTCTTTTTGAAATTTGCAATTATGCAAAAAGTACATGTAATTCTATATAATTACAGTGTAAAAAATACTATCAGAGAAAAAATTTTATATGGAATATGTAAAACACATGTATTTATTATTTTATATTTAAAATATAGGACCATAGTTTTATAATAAAAATATCAGTTTACAATTTTAAGTTATTCCATTGTCTAGAAGCAAGTAAAACTGTCCAGTTTAATGAGATGTTTGACACTCAAGTTTTAATATTCTACAAGCCTCAAAGAACTACATTTCTACAATACCAAAGTATTATGATCGATTCTGAACAAGAAAGAACATGGGGATTAAAGCTCAATAGTCTCCATCCCCAGGTTTTTCTGCCTGATGAGCAGCAGCACTTAGAAACTGACAAATTTAAGAAAACTACATTTTCTATCTCTTTTCATCATAGGGATGGTGTGTGCTTTTCTCAGTTGTTAGACATTCTTTTGATAAGGGATTTATTTTCTATCATGTCATTAGCATATATACAAACTTCCACTGTCTTGAAATAATTGCAGGCTCTGGTTGTTTGTTGGGTTTTGTACAAGGGACTTAGGATGCATTTCACTGCTGTCTAATTACTTGGCTGCAAATTAAAGAATGGATTTTGGTCGTCTCGCTTGGACTTTCTATCCTTTGCCTATCAAGAAAGAATTCATTAATTTTCCTCCTTATACACAGAATCTGGCCATTTTCTGCAGGGGTGATTATTTTTATGTGTTCTGTTTTCTAAGAAAATGCAAGCATGGGTCTATTTAATGCATTGTATTATTCTGATTGCTAAACTGGGATGCATCCAAGTGCCTTGATAAACATATGCCTTAATAAAATTAGTAGGAAACAGTCAAATCTACATCATGATTCCAGAGGAGAACATTTCAGGTGACATCTCTATGACATTTGTAAATAGAGGTTTAAAGAGTTGAGGTAGCTGTCTTTGTACTATGAGAGCTGACTAATGTTCCTGCCTCCTTCTTGGAATGGTGAGTCCGCACAGAAACAGTGGTTTTAGAAAACAAAAACAAAAACAAAAACATTCCTTAGGCAGCATTTTTAAAATCTGTTTGTTCCTTGCTTTAACTGGTGTTTTAGTCAGGGTTACCTAAAGGGATAGAAATGACAATTTACATATATATATGTATATATATATGTATATGCTTACACTACATATTGATGCGTGTGTGTGTGTGTGTGTGTGTGTGTGTGTGTGTGTGTGTGTGTGTGTATTATACACTTATAGGATTTGATGTGGTCCTGGTAGTTCAACAATAGTTATCTCATACTGGAAAGACTGAGAATCTGGTAATTTTTCAGTTCTCCAGGCTGGATGTGTGAGCAGTCACAATCCATCACTGGAGTCCTGGAGAGTTGCTGGTGTTCAGTCTATGTTGGAATCCTAAAGAAGTTTGTCCTAATTCAGGACTGATGAACTTGCTAGTGAGAGCCAGGGCAAGCAGGCACAAAGCAAAATTCCCTCTTTCAGGTCCTTTTATCTGGAGGGTGTAGCCCAAATTTAGGGTGGTTCTTCCTGCTTTAAATAATTTGATTAAAAGGGTCCATTTTTGGAGTGGCCAGCATCATGAGTTTTAGTTGATTCCAGATGTAGTCACATTGACAGCCAACATTAGTCATCACAATTTGTGTTAAAAAGTAAAAAGAGTGATTTCACAACAGTTTAATGGTCATGGCCTAAACCATTTGCTTGACTTTCCTAAACCTCAATTTCCTGATCTGAACATTATCCTATCATTGAATTATTCTCAGGAAACAGGTTAAACAATAAAAGGAGTTTGGCAGATGTCTCATAGTGTAAGCTTCATAAATGAAGCTATCATTAGGATCTTTTGTATTCTAATAGTAACTGTGAATGTTCAATAAGACACAGTATCATGTATCACCTGTACTATTTCTTAGTGGGATTGCAACTTTCCTGGAAGAAAATCCTATATTTGAAAGTAGAACATTTTTGTCACCAGACTGTTGAAACTATATATTCTAAAGAATTAAAACTTTCCCCAGGAATCTGATACTAGGAGAAGGGAAAGGTGAAAGGCTACCACCTAGATGCCAGCCACAGGAGTAACTTGCCTTCTAAGAGAGATTTCACACAGTTCTGACAGCTGATGTAACAGATGCTGTCAATGATGGATGGGACCACAGCTTCACCAGGATAGCATGCTTCATGCTTCTCTCCCTGTTTAAGCTTAAGCTTTATCTTAACACAACAAGGATGAACTTGGGTGTCACTGAGCCTTAATATGGCCAGATCAAATGTATCTCCTTTTTCTTCTTTTCATTATTATTTGTCTCTTTAATTGGCATATTGAAGATGAGTAGCTAAACAGACCTTGTTAAGGCTACCAGGGCTCAGTATTTGCCCCTAAAGCTTGCTAACATTTTTTTTCAATCTTTAATCTCACATTTATGGATTGTGTTTTATGGGAATACCTTAATGATTCTTTAAAAAACTATTTTGTATATGTCATGAGTATATATCATAATAAAAATAAATTTTAAAACAAATTAAAAAATTATCAAGAATGACAATTTCTTAGGGGTTGTTGTGATTTCAATCAGCAATTAAAAGTGGTGTTTGCTCTTTGAGAAGACGCCAGATTAGTTTTTATTGCTCACATCAGATGGCTTACAATGGCCTATAACTGCAGCTCCATAGCATTCCACATCATCTGGATCTCATGGGCACCTGCACACACATGACAATCATTCATACAGATGCAAGTGTGTGCACATAATACAAATAAATTTTTGGAAAGTTAAAATCTTAAAGTAAAACTATCTCATCTCAAAAACAACAAAACATGTAACATGCATTTTCTGATGCTGATAATACAGAGAAAATGAAAATTCTGGTCCTTGAGATGTTTTTCATTTTGTCTCTCCATCACAAATCTCTCCTAATCCCATCTGCTTTGGATTGACTTGGGCCTGTCTTTGTTAGCAGTGTCGCTTTAGGAACTAACAATCTCCTAACATGATTCTGGCATGTGCTATATATCTCATACCCTGTCTCCTTACCTATGGGTAAAGTTGTATTCTCTTTTCTTCTGGGATTAAAATTATTTTATATCTAAAAAGTAATGGTCAAATAAAAACAACCAACAAAACCCAAGAAACAAAAGGCTGAAAGATAGCTCAGTGGCTTGTAGAGATAAGAGTTTGGCTCCCAGTAGCCATGTCAGGAGACTCACCCCTACCATAACTCTAGCTCTAAGGAATCTGACATCCTTTTCAGTACATACATGAATGTACAACAAATATACACATAAATGAGAATCATGGGACAAACCTTTTTAAAAAATATAACAAGATGGATAAAGGAAACAATAGGTGTAAATGATAAGCACTGAAGAGAAGCCGGAGAAACGGGGTCAAGGATTTTTATTTTAGCTACACAGTGATAGAAAGATTATTCTGTCTACATGGTAACTGGCCAGATCGCTTTAATTATGAATTTCGAATCACCTTCTAGATCACTTCAACTTTGATTTATGAGCTAAATTCTACTAAAATAAGTTTGGTTATATCCAATATGGCTTAATGAGATTTCTTTATATAAAAAGATATTATTGGTTCTTATTAGTTTCATTATTCTCAGAGTTCAAAGACTATTTTCAAATGTGATCAGTACATCTCCCATTTCTTTGTTTATAAAAAAATTGCCCTAATTTCTTTTTTACAGCCTTTCATTTATAACTTATTGAGTACTTATCACGTGTTCCCAGTCATTTTTAATCAAACATACAAAAATCTCTCATCTAAAAATTTGTTATGAAAATTTGCTCTCAAGCTGGCCTCTGTTATTGATGGACAAACCCTGAACCAGCCATCTCTCTTTGAGCCAGGCTTTTCTGCTGCCTCCACAGGTATCTCAGCTGTTTTCCTCCCCTCCTCTCAGCCTCTTTTCATGGTCTGCTGTGTTTTGCCTGCGTCCCTTGCTGCTTTTTGTTCCAGACCCTTCTTTCTTAAGATAAAGTTCCTGAATTGCTTCTATCAGCAGGGAGACAGGCTGCCTGCAGAACAGTCAGAGGCAGACTGTTAGAAACTTCAGGCCTTTTAATTTAAAGGTTGACTAGGTTACCCTGCAGCACTGAGGTGAGTGTTTTGTTTGTTTCATTGGTTTTGTTTCTTTCTATTGGCTTATTAAGAAAAAAAAAAAAAGAGGCCTGGGAGTTTCTGGGAATAAGAATAACAAGGAAACTACAGCCCTCACAAACCTTTTTACAGAGGAAAACAAAACCTCACCTTCAATAGACTGGACCTGAGCCCTGGAATTGGTGTTTCCTTTCCGGGGTGATCTGGGGGGATTTTCTTTGCTATGTTCTTATGGTTGTGCTGATATTTGCAGGCTGCCCATGACCTCAGTAATGGCATAAAAACATGAGAGCTGCCCTTCTCTCTAACCCTGCCTCTCTGCTTCTGCAGCTGTCAAGAGTGAGAGAAAGAGACAATTCTGAATGGTCATCCAGCAGCTCAAAAGAGATTCTCCACATGTCAAGGCGCTCAATCAGGCCAAACCAGGATTCTTGACTTAGGTGGGAAAAATAGACATAGTCCAGGTGACTAGGCTGAGTTGGAGATCTTGTGGAAGATAACATGGGCTTAAGTAGAAAGATCAAGGGAAGGGAGAGTCATTGAAAAATGGAAGTAAGATACAGAAGTGAGCATGAGTATGGGTTTCTCCAACAGATAATCACAGAAAGGCAGAGATACGTATGTGGGTGCAGGTTCCTCAAAGGAGATTGAAATGCATTAGTGAATTAGCATTAGGTAGATATACTATTACAGGGGATCTCGGGTTTCCTCTCAAAATATGGCTGATTATTATTTTTTGTGGTGGAAATATTCTCTGTATGCTGAAAATAAAGGAGCTGTTTTGGCCTATGTGGAGCACCGTAGAAGTAGGTGGAGGATCAGAGGACAGACAGGTAGAAGGAAGGTAGAGTTAATCTTCATCTGATCCCCAAAGGAGAGACATGTAAGGAATACAGGTGAGCCATGGGCCACGACACGTGGCAGATAGAATACTAGAAATGGGTTGATTTAAGATGAAAGAGCTAACTAGTAATGTGCCTGAGACATGGGCCAAACAGTATGAAATTAATAAAAGTGTTTGATTCATTTCTTTGGGGGAAAAAGCCACCACGGGCCAGGTACAAACTTCTGGCCCAAATGGGGCTGGAAACTTTCTACAACAATTATTGGCTTGCCTCTTTTTAGTTGTGGACGTGAGTTCTCATCTCCTCATCTTTTTCAGTCTTCCATTGAGTATTCCTCTTCCTGGTAGCCAGAGTTGAGTTCTCTACAAAGGTAGAAGACTTGCGTGTATGTAGAAGAAATCAAATAATTCCTTTTAATCATATCATAAAAGCAAACTTCAAACCAGCAAGTGATAACAAAAGGGATTTTTGCTGTTTGTTTTTGTTTTTCAAAACAAGTTTCAATCACCATTTATAATAGCTGCAAATAGCATTAAATACTTTGGTGTAACTATAGACAAAGAAGTATCAGATCTGTTTGACAAAAACTTTAAATCTCTGAAGAAAGAAATTGAAGAGGATATCAGAAAATGGAAAGATATGCCATGTTCTTGGATAGGTAGGATCAACATAGTAAAAATGGCAATCTTACCAAAAGCAATCTACAGATTCAATGTACCTCCCATCAAAATCCTAACACAATTTTTTTTACAGATCTTGAAAGAGCAATACTCAATTTCATTTGGAATAACAGGAAAGCCAGGATTTCCAAAACAATTTTGTTCAACAAAAGAACCTCAGGAGGCATCACCATCCCCAACTTCAAATCATTCTATAGAGCTACAGTAATAAAAACAGCTTGGTACTAGCATAAAAACAGACTTATGGATCAATGGAATGGAATTGAAGACCCCAACATTCACCCACACACCTATGAACACTTAGTTTTTGACAAAGAGGCCAAAAATATTCAATGGAAGAAAGACAGTATATTCAACAAATGGCGTTGGCATAACTGAATGGTAGTGTTTAGAAAAATGCAAATAGATCCAAACGTATCACTTTGCAGAAAACTCAAATCCAAGTGGATCAAAGACTTCAACATAAACCCAGCTACACTGAACTTGATAGAAAAGAAAGTGGGAAATACCCTCCAACACATTGGCACAGGTGACCACCTCCTAAATATAACACCAGTAGCACAGACACTAAGAATAACAACCAATAAGTGGGACCTCCTGAAACTGAGAAGCTTCTGTAAAGTCAAGGACACAGTCAATAAGACAAAACAACAGCCCACAGAATGGGAAAAGATTTTCATCAATCCTACAAGTATAGAGGACTGATCTCTAAAATATATAGAGAACTCAAGAAACTAGAGCCCAAAACTTTGAATGACCCAATCAAAAATTGGGGTTCAGAACTAAAAAGGAAATTCTCAGCAGAAGAATTACAAATGGCTGAAAGGTATTTGAAAAAGTGCTCAGCATCTTTAGCTATCAGAGAAATGTAAATCAAAACAACTTTGAGATACCACCTGACATCTGTCAGATTGGCTAATATAAAATACACAGAGGACAGCCTATGCTGGAGAGGATGAGGAGCAAGGGGAACACTCCTCCATTGTTATTGGGAGTGTAAGCTTGTTCAGCCACTTTGGAATGCAGTATGGTGGTTTCTCTGAAAACTAGGAATCAATCTCCCCAAGGATCCAGCAATACCACTTCTGAGTGTATACCCTAAAGATGCACATTCGTACTCCAAAGGCATTAGCTCAGCTATGTTCATAGCATCATTATATGTAATAGCAAGAACCTGGAAACAATCTAGGTGCCCCTCAACTGAAAAATGGATTAACAAACTGTGGTACATCTCACAACAGAGTACTGCTCAGCAGTAAGAAAAAAATGATATCCTAAAATTTGCAGGCAAATGGATGGATTTGGAGAATATCTTCCTGAGTGAGGTATCACAAACCCAGAAAGAGAAGCAGGGGATGTACTCGCTCATTAGTAGACTTAAAAAGTAAAACAAAACAAAACAAAAAGCCCAGATGTCATTGTATACAAGAGCTCAAGGCTGGAACATAGCTAAAGGACACAGTGCCTCACTTCTATATTGATGGCCTTTGGCAGGGGTGTGGGTGAGGAAAGACTTGTTTTCTGGCCACAGGGAGTTTAATTATGCTCCACTAAGTAAATGAGCAGCATGAATGGGCATTTTTTGCAAATGGGGAGATCATAAGTGTGGGTATGAATCTGAGAAGACTGACAACTGAGTTTGATGGGGTGCATGATGTAAAAATCATCAAATTATATATACATATATAATATATAAACAAGTTTCAAATTTAGACATTTCTTGAACTGACTTACAGTCAGTTGACCTTAGAACTGTGTTAGGTAGGCCACACAATGAAATAAACTATGTGTGGGCTTTAAGAAACTCGTAATAGCTAACTCTTTCTTGTTAATCCTCAGTGAAACCTGACAATTTGACTCTAATTTAACTCAGTGAAAGCAATTTTGAGAAATACATGGTGATACCCACATAATAATAACTTTCATCAATCACACAGTGTGCTCAGTTTCTGGAGTGTGCCACTTTCCATGGCCTGCTCCAACCCACAGAGAGCTGTGGCTCAGTCTTTTGTCTGGATCACTGATTCCTTCAAGAGTTGAATGAAGGTCAAAGTTGTTTTGGAAATAGCAGGCTATGGTACTTAGCTGGGACACACCTGAAGGCAAACAGTCCAGAAGCTCTCTGGACTGGCCAGATACACATTCCAGTTGGAACTGCACCTGAGCCATATGCTTGTTAAATATTTTAATTAGCAGCACTGCATCATTAGCATCCAATTTTAGATGATTTCAAGAGGTTCCAGTGCTTTCCCTAAATCTACCCTATGGCCAGTTAAGCATGTAGCTCACAAGGCACCAGCCCCAGTTCAGAGCTAGAGAACCTTATAGATTGGCTTGGTTTTAAGCCATTTTTTGCTAACACTAATTTTCTGACCCAAGTGATGATCAGTTATTTGTGTTACTTAACTGTCTCAGGCAACAGATATATACAGTTAGAGCTGGTTCCCACACATTCTCAATTATTCATTAATGAAATTCTAACTATATTCCTGGCTTTGAGCACAGGTCACTTACCCTGATTCTGAACATGGTTGAAACTCAAGTTATTACCATGTAGCCGCTTTTCTTGGTATCACAGTTTGCCCAGCATCATCTTTTACACAGGTTACTTTAGTTTAGAACAGTGGTTCTCAACCTTCCTAATGCTGCAACACCTTAATACAGTTCCTCATGTTGTGGGAACTCCTCCAATTATGAAGATATTTTCATTGCTAGTTTATAACTATAATTTTGCTGCTATTATGAATCATAATGTACATATCTGTGTTTTCAGATGGTCTTAGAAGACACCCTTGAAAGGGGTGTTTGATGCTGGAAGTGGTCAAGACTCACAGGTTGAAAACCACTGCTCTAGTCCCTTGCTTCTCAGAGTGGTTTTTCAGATGAGCAGCATTGGAATTACCTGAGACCTTGTTTGAAATGCACAATTCATTCCCCCTAAGCAGAATCTGCATTTTAACCAGATCTCAGGGTAATTTACATGTGTTTAAAGTTTGAGAAGCAATTCTTTAGTAAAGATTGCTTTGATTCTTCCTGCAAGGTTGTGGCTGCCCTCAAGTCACAGAGGAAAGTTACTGACACACTTTGTGCAGAATGTCAAGTTCTCCAAGGATGAGGACAACTCTCTCTCCAAGTGAATTCATGGTCAAATTGACTGAGGAGATTCTGATGATGATTTTGCTTCTCAAATGGAGATTTATTCTTCAAATTCATTTTGAAATAGTCTGCATACCTGACTTGCTGTTACCCTGGTTCCTTAAGACACTATCCCTTAAGACAAGAAATAACTAAAATGATGTAAAATGTCTCATCTACTTGTGAGTGCCAGAAATTATGTTTCTAGTGTTGATGCAGGAGGGGATTAACCTTGTCAAACAAAGTACAGAATACAATATTAAATTTGAATATCAAGTAAACAACAAATGCTTTAACATTTATAGGTGAGTGTTGCATAAGCACTTTATATGCATAAAATATATTAAATATCCACAGGACATAGTTATACTAAAAAGGTTATTATTGTTTATCTGAAGTTCAAATTTCCTGGGTGTTAAAGGTATTATTATATATATATATATTTATTATTTACTTAAATGATGCAAATTAATAAAAAATCAGAAGACAGTATCAATGGTTATTACATTGCTAAGGCTGTTAGAGTCTCTCTTATGCCAGGCAACTATTTATTTATATTTTGACATAACACACAAATAAAATTTCTGAATCCCCTAGCATTCTTTTCTCAGTGTTAGGACAGCCAAATTTATTCCTATTAAATTGGTGAAGAAAGCAAAAGAAAGAGACATTGATTTTTACATTAAAAGAGCCTCCCTCTTAAAATGGATATGCCCTTGATATAACGCATCAAACACCAGCCCAAAGCTCAAATCAATTGCTGTGATGTAAGAAAACTAGCTATGCTACCAGGCAATTAGCTGTTGACAGCTGTTATTCTCAATAGTGGTTTCATCCAGGGTGCCCTTTGAGATGTTAAATTCTGGGGCTTTGACTGCACTGCTGTCTAGAAAAGGGCTGGTTACTTTAGCACATTACAGTCAAGTGTAGCAGATGTACCTGTGCCTGTGACTCTTCAGGCACAAGAAGCTGAAACATGCTTGTTAATTCTGCCTTAGAACTCAACCAAATTAAATTTGACAACTATTCCAAAAAATACATGATTTTTTTTCAGGTAACTAGTTGCTTCAGTAGCTTAGATGATAGGCAAAGCAATAAATTGGAAGGTAATTAACTCCTTGGGTGAATTATTTCTCTGAATTTAGACTAGCTCAAGCTATGAACTGCTTCTGGGTAACTGTAAAGTGAATTATACTGCAGTAGTATCTTGCATTGGCAGACTTTTTAAAAATATATATGTAAAATTAAATGCTGTAAGCAAATTGTTAGAGAGAATGATTTTATTTCACTGTTACAAATTTTGCAGCATCTAAAAATGGAGAAGTCTCATCTGTAGAAGATGGTAGAGATTAGAGAGAGGAATGTACTTCTGTCTGTAATTCCCCAAGAGTTCTTTCCTGTTCTCTATTTTATCATCACTCTTTTCATAAAAAAAAAACTTATTTTAAAATTCCCTTTGCTTTAATAAATATCAAGACATTACAAAAGTAGAAAATCATGTAAAAAATTTACTTATAAGCCATAGCTCATAGCTTCATCTTCTTTCCTATTCCAATGTGGGAATAAGACTTCGTAAAATCCTAGACATGATATTTTGTCTCTATCTCAGAACATATCTTGAAAGACAAAGACTGTCTTTGAATATTATTGTAAAACTGGCTGTAGTACCAAAAGCAAACTACAGATTCAACTCGATTCTTATCTGGATTCCAATTACATTCTTCACAGAAGTAAACCATCTCAACATACATACTCTGAGAAGTAGCCCAAGTAATCCTAAGCAGAAAAAACTAATACCTACTCTCAAATTATACTACAGAGTCATAATAACAAAATCTGTAAGGTATTGGTAAGGGAATGAAACAAACATACAAACCAATGGGATGGATTAATGGATTCAGACATAAACTCACCCAGCTACAGCCTAATTCTTGAGAAAAATATCAAAAATCATTACCAGAGGAAATCTTTAATAAAAGGTGCTGGGAAAACTGTAAAAGGAACTGGATCAATAGTTTTTACCCTGCACAGAAGTCATTTCCAAATGAACTGAAGACCTTAATGAAAGACATAAAATTTTGAAATTCCTAGGGGAAAACACTAGAGATCTTACTGATAAATATTCTAATAAGATAGAGAATTATTTCAAGAACTGACAAATGGGTTAGAATATGCAAAGCAAAATATATGAACACCAAACTGAAGAGTTAGTTTATAGAGTAGAAATAAAATATTTGCCAAAGACTTAACAGAGAGTCAACATCTACAATCTTAAAAATAAACCAGAAACACAATACTTAGGGCTGCAGTGATGGTCCGGGTTAAAGGAGCCCTGGTTGCTCTACAGGAGAACCAGGTTTGATTCCTGGGATCATGTGGCAGCTCTCAGTCACCTGTAACTCCAGATCCAAGGAATTCAATACTGCCCTTTGGCTTTTCTGGGAACTAGGCATATACATGGCACACAGACACACAGGCAGACAACAACCCAGATGTAAATAAATAAATATAAAAATATAATTGACTACATGAACCAAAATATACTTTCCAATCATACAATCAGTATGTGAGATTTTCAAAAGAACTTCCAATGGCTACAGCATACTTGAAAAAAATGTTTAACATTCTTAGCCCCCAGAGAAATGTAAATTAGAACTTCTTTGTATCCACCTTACTCCAGACAGAATGCCTATCATCAAGAAAAGAAGGAGCTGGGAGGGGGTGTTGCACAACTTTAATCTCAGTACTCCGGAGGCAGAAGCAGGCTGATCTCTGTGAGTTCAAGGCTAGCCTGTTTTACAGAGTATTACAGGACAGCCAAGGGGACATGGTAGGGGGGAAGAAAAGGAAAAAAAGGAGCAATAACTTTGGTAGAGAGTGTGGGGAAACAGGAACTCTTATGCACCAGTGGTGGGAATGTAAGGAGGTGCCATCAATAATGAGACCAGTGGGGAAAGCCTTCAAAAATCTGAAAGTAGAACTAACATGATTTAGAGATTCCATTTCTGGGTCTACTCAAGGTACTTAAGTTGACTTGTCACAGAGGTACTTGCTTGTTTGTTATTTATTGTTATACTGTTCATCATAGCCCCACCAAGAAGTGGACCCATATCAGAAGACATAACAGATGAACGGGTTAAAAAAAACATGACATCATGGAATATTTTTATCTGTAAAGAAATATAAAATCATAACACCTTCGAAAGGGTGATTACTCTGGGGATTTTAAATAAGCTGGCTCAGAATGACAAATGCCTTATATAGTCTGTAACATGGAGCATCTAGATTTAGGTGTGTGTGTGTGGTGTGTGTGTGTGTGTGTGTGTGTGTGTGTGTGTGTGAGAGAGAGAGAGAGAGAGAGAGAGAGAGAGAGAGAGAGAGAGAGAGAGACGGAGGGAGGGAGAGAGGGAGAGAGAGAACTACAAAGAGAACCATCAGTCCATGAAGAAGAGCGACATTCTTAAAAGGGGCTAAAAGTAGAAAAAAGAAAGTGTTGTGAAGTATGTGTTGAAATTGGGGTTGTTGCTCCTTGAGTATGATGGTAGCTTTCTTGCTTCAGCTATGTGTAACTCAGGGAGTGAGGGGCTTGAACAATAAACTGCTGCCAATGGCACCCTGGCTGTATCTTCAGGTACTTGTTCACATGAACTCCAAGAATGACTTTCACTGACAATAGAAGAGCAAGTGTCAGAAAGATATTTCATTATGTGTGAGAGCCTAGGGGGAAGGTAATAGGAAGACTGCCTATGTAGCAGGAGGAGTCCCCATCCAGGAGTCAATAGGACTTCACTGGGCTGAGACACAGGTAGAATGAGCTGCCCAGCCCAGGTGTGACACCGTCAGGGTATTCACATGCCTCTCCACCCAGGGGTCAGGATTAGAGTCTGAGGGACAGTTTCTGGGGCCAAGGAAGTAGCCAATCACTTAGAGCTTGGGCAGGTGGTTCTGGGTTCTATAAGAAAGCTGGCTGAGCAAGCACCCTCCATGACCTCTGCATCAGTTCCTTCCTTCAGCTTCCTCCCCTTACTGCTTTTGATGATGAACTGTGAACAAATAAATCATTTTCTCCCCAAGTTGCTTTTGGTTATGGTATTTTGTCACAAAAATAGAAACCCTAACTTGGGCACCAGGTAGCTCTAGTTTGTGACAAATTGTCAAAAAGGAACCAGCACAAAGAGAAAAAAATAAAAACAATCACACAAATCAAGGCACTTTACCATTTTTGGTATTTTTAGTCTCCATCTGGCACAGAATAGCTGATTGAAACAAGGGTATTTCTTGGTTCTGGTCAGGGCAGAAAGGGCTTCTCACTGGTGGTCTCAGATACACCTGCCTGCCTCACAGGTTCTTTCTCTTGTCCTCATCCGCTAGCTGAGAGTGGGACTACTTGGAAATTAAGGGGAACAGCTAGAGAAGTTGCAGAGAATGAAAGAGGACTTTTGGCAGAAAGAATGATCAACAGAACATGATGAAAAGGCTATAGTAACACCCACTACTTGGTACACTAGCCTGAAAAGCCAGGGACATAAAATAGACCTTAGTGTTATTCTATTTACTTTTATGCATAACTTTAAAGTTAAATAACAAAACTTTATATTAAAGAAAACACAAGGGCTGCCCATTTAGAATGTAGCCACTCAGATTAGCATTACAAATAAACAGTAACTATTTAATGTCAGATATCTAAGACTCATTTTTTTCTATGGCTTTACAAAGATTGTGTTTTGACAGTTTGATGATTGGAATGGATAAGTCTTTATAAATATTTATGAGGCAAAAGGCATATTCATAAGGGAAAGTGATTGTTTTTTCCCCCAACCAGGTTATGGCTGCCAGGGTCTCCCTTTTTAGGTATTTCATCCCCTGATCCTCTAGAAAGGCCCAGAGTGTAGGAGTGGGGGGCCAAAATCACAATGCAAACGATATTATAATGAAACTAAGATCTTTTGAGGATATCAACCACTCATTAGTACACACGGAAGAACATTCCCTGGTCCTTAGCTTAAAAATATAATGAGAACATCCTGTCTACAGCCCGAAGGATGTTTAACAGCAAAGGAACATTTTTCCCAGCTGGAGACACAGATACCAAGACACAGCTATATGTTTCTCAGTTGCCTCAGATCTAACAAATATTTCATTTCTTTTAAAGACTGCTAAAAGTCCACGGTTATAAGCTAAGAAATATTGTCATAGAGTTAAGACATGTTGTTACTTTTAAAATGGAAGCTTTTACAATAAAGGCTGGGGATAGGTTTCTACTAAGTTGGGAGTCTATTGCCAAAACAAGAAAAAGGCTGTGACTTTTCATCTCTCAGTTTTATAGCTCAGGTCTGTCTTCTGCCTAAGAGGATGGTAGGACTCTTGTATGTCTGGCTCCTTTGTTCATTTCTTTGGGATTCACCTATATTATTTATATGTGGTAACTATATGTCTCTTCATTATTGTTTAATATCCCATTATGTGGGGGCTGGAGAGATGGCTCAGCGGTTAAGAGCACCATCTGCTCTTCCAGAGGACCCGGGTTCGATTCCCAGCACCCACATGGCAGCTAACAACTGTCTGTAGTTCCAGTTCCAGGCAAACACCAAGGCAAATAAACAAATAAAGTTTAAAAAAAAATAAAAAAATAAAATATCCCATTATGTATTGGTTAATATTCCATTATGTACATATATTAATTATTACCCATTTTCTTTGTTGATGGGATTTAGATTGTGGTTGTTTATATTTGTGGTTATTATGATTAATACTGTGGCATTCAGGAAGCAATCAATTTATTTTAATAGATACTAGTTTTGCCCAATGTTTTTACCAATACTCTGATGTAGGATTATGTTTTGGTACATTGTAAATATTTGTCCCTCCTACTGGTTTAATTGGTCAGCAGGCAGACAGGAAGTATGGGCAGGGCTACCAGATTAAGAAAGCCCTGGAGGAGGAAGAGCAGAGATGCAGGCAGATGCAGAGAAAAGAAGACAAAGATGCTGCTCTGAGAAAAGGTACTAAGCCACTTGGATAATTATGGGCTAAATTAAGAGTAAAAGTTAGCAAGTAATATGCCTGAGCCATAGGCCAAATAGCATGTAATTAATATAAGACTTTGTGTGATAATTTGGGACTACTGGTCTAGATCTCAAGGTTGGACAGGCCAGTAGTACCAAATAAGTATCAATGTCATGATTTCCACTCCTCATACCAGGATTTATCACTGTTAACTTTTTACAACTGTGATTATCCGCATGGAAGCGGTAGAGTTTCTTACAGCTTTAGTGTTCTCTCTTGATAAGTGGATGGTGCTAATCACTCTCTTCTCTATCTTGCCATTGGCATATTCTCTTATGTAACATTTTCAATTAAAGTGATTATAGTTCCTCTTTGGCATTATTGTTTAAAAATATATATTTTGACACAAATCTGTTTTTCTTAAATAAAGACTTATTATTTTTTAATTTTATATATGTTTTGGTGTGCATGCATGTAATATGAATGGGAAGGCAGTGTCTGAAGCGATCAGAGGCATTTTTGGATATTTTGGTGCTTGAGTCACAGATGGCTGTGAGCCACTTGACATAGGTACTAAGATTGTCACTTCAGTCCTCTGTAAGAATAGCAAGGACTCTTAAGTGCTGAGCCACCTCTCTGGTTCGGCTGCCTCTACAGATTCTATGTATGAGTTCCTTCCTAGATAAAGGTATCTGCACTTGTTCCTTGGTGCAAATTATTTTAAACTGAGCTTTTGCTTTAGAACTTTTGGGAATCTGAGAAAAAAATTGCAAAGGCAATGCAAACATTTCCTATGTATCCCACACCCACTTTCCTATATTACCGATATTCTACACTTGCATGGTGCATTGTTATAATTGATGAACCAATATTGATACATTAATATTAATGAAGCCATGGATTACTGATGGTTCCTATTTTTGACCTGTTATATAATGTCTCTATTCTGGTATTTGGTTGCTAGGTCAAAGTTATATGCTTTTATGATGACAATCACAGAGGTGACATGTTGTCTTTATTATATTGTTTCAAGAATATCTACCAGTCTGTGGTGATACATCCTGAACACACATCAAGAATATACACTGTTGTGTGGAGAATATGGTTCAGAGTCATGTATTTGCCACAGCAATTTTGAAGGGAGAACTTATTTCTATTCCTTGAACAGCTTAGGATAGAATGTAATTCCCCCCATCCGTGGTTTCATTTTCTTGGTTTCATTTACTTGGTAACCTGTGGTCTACAAATACTAAGTGGAAAGTTCTAGGAATAAAAGAAAAATTTAAGGCTGTATACCATTCTAAGTAGCCTGGTGAACTCTCTGTGGATTTTGCCTGGGTCACACACAAATCATCCCCTTGTTCAGTGTATTCACACTGCACTACATATATTTTGCTTCACGGCTTTTTCTGATGCTTTCCAACATCTACCAAGACCGTTGAAAAGTAACTATCACTTATTAAAAGGAATCAGTATTCTATGCTTCTTTTACTTGAACCGTAGATCCTATCTTCTGAGTTAAACATTGCTTAAATGAGAAAATGTGCTCAAGTGCTATGTAATTGAAATACTGAGTGCTTTGGTGTGCATGAAATCAAGAGATAGGTTGATAATGCTGTCTTTGTAGGGAATCTGCCTGTAATTTCTTAGAAATGCTATTATACATGCTTAACTACAGCACAAGATATGCTTTTACATATTCTTAATATTAGCATGGTACTGAACATGTGTTGATATTAAAAGAAATTGTGTAATACATTGGAGTAAATTAGACACAATTTTATAATATCTTAGTGTAGTAAATCTGAGGGAAAAACCCTTTCTTAGGTACAGCTACGTATGGTTATATGTAATTTAGCTAAAGAATATGATTCCAAAAAGTTATGTGGAACTTCCTTTTTGTGTGTGAAATGAATGTTGTGACAGAGAACTTGCTTCATGATGTTTGTATTAAAATTAACTTTTGGACATTCTTATCCACCAAGCCTATATGTTTTCATAATGGCTTGCGTTAGAGTTGCCTACATCTAAAAGATGTGTGTTAGTACATTTAACCAATTTCTTTCTTTCCCTCTGAACACAACCACATATACAAATTTATATTTTTGCTTTGGACATTTGGTCTTTACAAAAATAGACTGGCAACAGAGGACTTGAATCATTTTCTAAAATTTATAAAAAAAATTAACATTTAAAAGTCAGAATAAAATGTGGTTGTTAACAAGGAAAAAGGAGAACGAAATTTTGCTCTCAGAGTGCTAATCGCCACTGCCATAGCTCCTCTGTGTGACTGACAAATGATGCACTTGAAACCTTCTGTATTCCCTTTTCCCTGTGCTCTGGGAAAGATCCAGCTTCACACTTTCATAAGAGCAATAGTCTAAGGGACACACAGTCACCCAATACACCAGCCCAGGGCCATTGGAGGGTTAATTAGAGAATTTTTATAAAGCACTTCAGAAATGAAATAAAGTTCTTCAAATGCCAATGTTATTAAGATATTTGGCAGCATACACAGAATGTGGAAATTGGTATGCTGGCTTAGGTTTTGCTTAATCTTTAGAAATTGAGTTGTTGAAAACTCAACTTCCACTTTAATTCAATAAATGTTTACTAAGCTCATATGGTCTTTGATTTAAGTTTCTCTAGAGAAACATAAATGATGAATATATATATATATATATATATATAAATGATAGAATATATATAATAGAATGGTTTCCAGTCTGTGGTCCAGCTGATCCAACAATGGCTGTTTACCAATGGATGGTCCAAGAATTCACTAGCTATTCAGTCCATAAGACTGGATGCTTGTGCAGGTCTTCAGTATGTTCTACAATCCCAAAGAAGTAGGCTCTAATACCATCAAGACATGGATTTGCCAGTGAGATGAGAACAGGCAGGCAAAGAGCAAGCAAGCTTTCTTATTCCATGTTTTTATATAGGCTGACAGTAGGAGTGCTCCAGATTAAAGGTGGATCTTCTTCTCATATCAAAAATTTTGGATCAAAATTTGATTTTCCACTTTAAATGATTTAATTAAGAAAAAAAATCTTTGTTTTTAAAAATCTCTTTGGTTTTAGTTATTTCCGGGAATTGTGAAGTTGACAACCAAAAATAGCCATCAGAGTTTCAAAGCCCAAGCAAAGGTAAATAAAACTTTCTTTCTTTTGTCTTTTCTTTTCTTTTCTTTCTTTCTTTTTTTTTTTTAAAGACGTTTACTAGTAAGTGTCTGAGTGTACCTACAAATAGTTTATTAAAATTCAGGGAAAACCCCAAAGGTTCCTCTAAGAGATCAAAAGATACTGAAGGAGTCAATGTGAATGGTTATTAATTAGAATAGAGACTGAGCTTTAGAGTAAGAAATATATCTGGGCTTTGAGCAATGGTAAATCCTTGACAGAGGGGATGCCGGGAAGAGAGCTGTCTTATTTCTTTTGCTGTCATAAAACACAGTGACCAAAAACAAGTTGGAGAGGAAAGGGTTTATGTGGCTTATGACCTCTACATTGTATTCCATCATGGAAGAAAGTCAGGATAGAAATCCAAACAGAGCAGGAACATGGAGGCAGGACATAATACAGAGGCTATGGAGGAGTATGGCTTACTGGCTTGCTCCTCATGGCTTGCTCAGCCTATTCTCTTATATAACTAAGGATTACCAACCTAGGGATGTCACCAACTATATGAACTGGGCCTTCCTACTCACTAATTAAGACAATATCCTCCAGGCTTGCTTTAGCCTGATTTTATGGAGGCTCCCCTCTCTCTATGACTTTAGCTTGGGTCAAATTGACATTACATTAGCCAGCACAGGGGCATTTAGAGAAAACCAAGGTTGAAAGGTAGGAAAGACATTTCAAAGAAATACCATTAGCAAGATGCCGTACATCAAATGGAAAGGCTGGGCTGAGATGGTAGAACGGGGTCAGGTTGAAAGGACCTTATTCATCAAGACAAATGAATCAGAAGACAGCTTCTGGAGGCTTTTGGGAAGGGTCAAGGGGCCAGGGTAGGAATGTGCACTTTAGGACATCTTTGTACACAGAAGTAGGTACTAAGCAATTATTTGTGGAGTAATGAATGCATTAGATTTTCTTACATTTTAATGATGACACAGTTTCCTTAGATGCTTTTTTAATTTAATGCAAGGCCACGGGTCAAGTTTCTATTAAGATGTAGTTGTCTTTTAAATGCATCTGTTGTCTTCTTTGCAGGAGGGCTTCTTTTCTTTTCTTTCTTCATGGCATCATCCTACTTTGAACCCCACTAGTCCTAACTTTCTGCCATTCTCAATGGACCCTGTTTCATCCAGGCCTTTTTAATAGAGGGCTGCCTGTCTCACCTGTGGAGTGTATTAACCTTATTCCCATCATCTTTCTTTTCTTCCAGGTTTTAGGTTCTATTGGTTTTCCTGATGGAGGTCTAGGTGGGTTTATGAAAGTCTGTGACCCTTCTTAAGAATTCAGTACTCAGTGGGAGTCACTGTGGAGGGAAGTAAGGAATGTCAGTGGAAGAAAAGTAAAGCCCTGGGGGCATAGGTGTGTGTGTGTGTGTGTGTGTGTGTGTGTGTGTATGTAAGACAGCTCAGAAACCTAGACATTATACAATTCTGCCTCAGCATCTTCATGTGTCAGAAGAAGATAATGGAATAAATTACATGTCATTGTTATACAAAGTAAGTGAATTTTAATATTTTGATAACCTATTTACTGAAAGGATGTGTATGTGACTACTACTCAGTAAAATTAATATAAGAAATAAAGAATTAGCTGAGTGTGATGTTTCATGCTTTTAATCCTAGCACTCAGGAGGCAGAGGTAGAGGCAGAGGCTTATGTATCTCTCTAAGTTTGAGGCTAGCCTGGTCAACATAGTGAGTTCCAGGACAGATAGTGCTACATAGTAAGACTCCTGTCTCAAAAAAAAAGGAAGAGAAAAGAAAGAATATTTAATATATTCTGTAGTGGGATTATGTTACATTGTAAATAATTGTCCTGCCTACTTGTCTAATAAAAATGCTGACTGGCTGAGGGCAGATAGGAAGTATGGGTGGGGCTAGCAGACTAAGAAAAATCTGAATAGGAAAAGCAGAGAAGAGATGGCAGAGAGAAGCCAGTGAGACACCATAATGAGAAGCCAGCAGATGCACAGGAAAGAAGTTGAAATACTGCTCTAAGGAAAGGTACTGAACTGCATGCCTGAACAAGATAAGAATCATGGATTAGTTTAAGAGTAAAGAGTTAGCAAGTTATATGCCTAGGCTCTACATCATTCAGCATAAAATTAATACAAGCATCTGTGTGTTTTTGTGGGACTACGGACTGTGGGTCTGTGGGTCTGGACCCTGGTCAGGCTAGAAACTTAATATTACAATATTCCCTAAAATGTAACATGAAAAATATCTGATTTTAATCATAACATTTTAGATCTAAAGTGATTTTGCCAGACATATACACTTGGCCCAAACTATTTGGCAATGACTAGAGATATTTTTATTTACTGAGAAGTGTTGCTAGCAGCTCATAAGTAGAAGGCAGGCATGTCACTAAGTATGTTCCAGTAGGCAAGATGGAGCTTCACAATAGAGTCATCCAGTACCAAATGCAGGCAGCACCAGAGCTGAGAACAGTTCTATTAGTACAGGCCAAAATAAAGTGGTAAGAACAGAGATGGGAAAGCAAAATACCTACTGAGCATCCCTGGGTGGTGCATTGTGGGCCAGAGCCTATGGAATATGTACCCAACAATTCACAGAGAAGTGTTTTTCATTTGAGTCTAAGACAAACTTTGTATATTTGTTGATGTGATTCAGGAAGGGAGAAAGAATTCAGTGAATCATAGCTGAAGATCAGGGCATGGTGACATGGAATAGCTAGTCAGTTCCCATCCTTGATTAGCTCAACATTTCTAGGTATGTTGCAAAGGAGTCCAGATAACAAGAAGAAAAGCTGACATAGGTCAAACTTTTTCCCTATCTTAAAATGAGATGTTGTAAATAAACAGAACAGTTTTGACAATTAGAGATAAAATTAAATTTTGTTGATAGTTTGCCAGTGAAGCCAGAAGTCTCTCTAATTGATCTAGATTAAATGTTATAGATGATTTAAAAATATGTCTAAAATGCTTTGACTCTCCCTTTAGAGGTTAGAGTCCTCTTCTTTTTCTTGAGATTGGATTGTAGTAGCAGCTAATGTGAGTGACTTGATTAGAACAGATTTTATGGTGCTTAAACTCTGAGAACTTGCAGATGTGCCGAGAGAAAGAAAGAAGGAAGGAAGGAAAGAAGAAAAGAAAGAAAGTCATAAGATACACAACACAGACAAAAAGTCTCTTGGCTTGCTATATCTTAGATCACTGCCTTGCCTCTTAAGAAGCCCTAGGAGAAGGAATTATATCAAAGACCCAACAATCTCTCCTAAGGACACATTTCTCTGGCCTCCATCAAGATTTCAGGTTACTGCATTGCAGTATGTGAGTCATGAGGCATAAACAACCAGTTAACCTGCCTGTAGATTCCTAATCCTTTGAGACTGAGTAATGTTAATGATTGTATTTTTTTTTTGAGCTAGCTAGTTTTGAGATAATTTATAAAGCACCACTACATAACTAATATGCTAATAAATACACAGTATAAGTTATTTATTAAGGGCTAGTATAGATAACTTAAATGAAGTTCAGAGGTAGATTTTTCAAAAAGATCCTATATGAGAGATAAGATTTCAATTCAGAATTATTGATTACAGTATCAAATGTTCAACTTGATTTACAGAGATCTAACTCTGATTGGGCCTGATTCTATGACCAATTTGTTCAGCTTCCCAGGTTTCATCTCCTCAGTTTAAAAAAAATAAGCATAAAAGCTTGATTTTATCTTTTTACTATAATAGTATAAGCAAGCCTCCTGATATTAAGATCCAACGTAACTTTAATTATTACTTGACTCTTATCTAGATTCCTGTATAGCTTCTGGTATGTAGACTAGGTCATGTGGTGACCAGTACCTTTTACACATTTCTAAGAGCCAGAAATTTCTCTTTTCTAATGGAACTGAAGGCTTTCTCTCCTTTTATGGCTTTATTGTGGCTGTCTTTGGCCTACCACTATGAACTCTTCCAATAAAATTCTCTGAATGACAAAAATTAGAATAACAATCAATGGTTGTAAAGTACTTGAGTATTTGGAATATAAACATGAAACAAACATTAGCTGTAGTGGGATTATGTGTTACATTTTGAGTAATTGTCCCACCTATGGGTTTAATTAAAGCTAATTGGCCAAAAGGCAGACAGGAAGTGTGGGTGGGGCTAGCACGCTGAGAAAACTCTGAATACAGGAAGAACAAAGACAGATGCTAGACACAGAGCCACCAGACAGACGCCACAGAGATGCAATAGAGACACAACAATGAGACAGCAGTAGATGCAGTGGAAAGAAGTTGAAATGCTGCTCTGAGAAAAGGTACCAAGCCACATGGCTGAATAGGATAAGAGAGATGGGTTACTTTAAAACTAAAGAGCTAGCCTGGGCCCTAGGTCAATCAGTATAAAAATAATACAAGTGTCTGTGTGTTTCTGTGAGACCGTGGGTCTGAACCTCTGAGCTAGACTGGAAAGTTTGGGCAGAAATAATTTATAACAATTAGGAAATAATTTATAACAATTAGCCATTATTGTTATTTCTGTGTTTAGATCACCTTGTACTGAAATGGTGACTTAAGTTTGCAAAATGCCTTGCAATAGCTATCAGAGAGCATGAAGCCTGCTTTGCCTTGGGCCTGGTAAGTGAGTTTCCGAATTAAACATCAAGGGCTGCCTTCAGTGGGTCCTTAGCCCACAGGAGTCTGGGGCTGGTCTTGAGGATGTATTGCTTAGGGAAAATGGCCCTAGCCTAGGACCAGGGTGGAGTATGCTGTTAACTATTATCCAAAAACAAACAAACAAACAAACAAATAAATAAAACCCTCAAACACATTAGTGTAAGAAGCAAACTAATAAACTTTTAATAATTTGGAGAGTTTAACTCTCAGTGAACCTTATTTCCACTGACTTGGTGGATTGAATGAGAGTGACCCCATAGGCCTATGTTTGTGTACCTGGACCCAGTTGGTGGAATTGCTTGGGAAGGATTAGGAGGTGTGGCCGTGTTGGAGGAGGTATATCACTGCGGGTGGACTAGTGCCATCTCAGTTATCTCTCTGTTTCTTTCTCTGTTTCTTTCTGATTGTGAATCTGGTTATGAACTCTAAGCTAACGCCCCAGTGCCATGCTTGTGTGCCTACTTCCATGTTCCTGTCATGATAGTCATGGCCTCAAACCCTCTGTACACCTAATTAAACTATTTTATTTTTTTGAATATAAGTTGCCTTTACCATGCCGTTTTATTGCAGTAATAGAAACCCTAACTAAGGCAAACAGTTAGATTAACCTCTCAAAGAATTCTGGTCTAGGGATAGACAGACAGTTCATTCCTTAAGTTTCCATATTGCATTTGCAGAGGACTGGCATTTGGTTTTCCACACCAGTCTGAGGAAGCTAACAGTGCCTGTAACTGCAGCCCCAGGGGACTTGATGAACCTCTTCTGGCCTTTGTAGGCAAGGTTGTCTATATGCACACAGACAGTCCCCGTTAAAAAATAAAAATAATCTTTTAAAATAAATGTTCTGGTCTAAGCTTGACATACTGGCACACATCTTTAATACCAGTACCAGAGGGGCAGAAACAGACAGTTCTTTGTGAGTTCAAAACCAGCCTGGTCAACACAATAAGTTCAAGACAGCCTGAGCTACATAGTAAGATCTTATTTAAAAATTAAATTAGAATAAAAAATACTCTGGTTTCAAATATGCTATGTTCCAGCCTATGGTAATATTATTTAGCTACTGTTTATGTTAATAATATCTTCATATAAATTTTAGATATCAGGTATATACCTGAAACTTCAAAGATAAAAACACAAAATAAATTTAGGTTTATAGAAACGTTTCTGGGAAATGCCTTTCTGTGTAAGTTGGTACATTCAGCTCAGATCCTAGCCTTTGCTGTTTATCATTAGCACTGTGGCTTTCAGAATAAATCAGGAACAGTTTGCCAGTCAGGATCACACATAGGGCTAATTGAAGACTTTCTGGTGTCAGACAAGGGCAGAGCAATCTACCACTTTGGAATATTCTCCTAAAAATTTTAACCTGACCTTGAGGTAGCAAAATGGAGATAAATTTGATAATTTTATTTTTTTTGCTAAAATAATAAAACATGAAAAAATAAGTCAAGCATACACTTTTCATTCTAAGAGTACAAGAAAGACAAGATTTTAATCACATTTATTAAATGGAAGTAAGATTAAAATCAAAAGATCTTGAACTGAATGATCTTTTAAAATACAGAAAAGATAAATGCTGTTCAAGAGACATGTGAATAATAAGGAGACTACTTGGCGCCCTTTGTTTTGTGGAGAAAGAACTTTCCTTCATTAAGACTGACACTATTTAGAAAATCACAATGTCACCTCTAATCAGGATACATTTTATGTGAGGGTAATCTGTGTGCACTTCAAAGATGTCTGTAAAGGAAGGCTGACTATGTTTTGTCATTTGCATAAAGATAAAGCCGTGAGCAACTGTGTTTCAAATCCTTTCTTGATGTAAATTGTAGAAGCCATGAACAGAGAAAACTACTAGGAAAAAAAATACTCCCTTTTAAAAGAAGACAAAGATTTTGATAGTTAATATTATATCCGGAAACTTCTGTTCCAAATAAAGTTACAGTTTAAGAAGAAAAAGGTTCAGAAACAAATTACTATAGTTACATTTGTCTATAAATAGAGATAATGGCAGTTCCAACTTTATAGAAGTGTTATGAAGATAATCATTTTAAGTTAATATTAAGGAATATGGAACAGTGCTTTGCACATAATTCATGTTATGTAAGTGCTTCTTAAATATATAAATGTAATAGTTTTTAGAATATAGGGTATTTGAGCTGGAAGAAATGTGAACAGTGATATGCTGAGAAAAAGACTGATGACTAGAGGAAGATGGAAGGTGCCTGGCCACATTTGTATCATCTGAGTTGTGCCAATGTCATCCAGTGTGACAATGGATGCTTTTTCTGCTGAACATGTTACAGCTTTACCTCTACTTGCTACTTGCTTTGTTTGAGGTGATTATTTCCAGACTTTTCTCTGTTTCTAAATCTCTTTTACCAGCGTTTGTTGTGACTTAAAAAGAATATTTATTTGGGGGCTGTAGAGATGGCTTAGTGATTACAAGCACTGGCTGCTCTTCCAGAGGACCTGGGTTCAGTTCCCTCCACCCACATGGCAGCTCATAACTGTCATAACTCCAGTTGTAAGGGGCTCAACACCTTCACACAGACATGAATGCAGGCAAAACACTAACATATGTAAAAAAAAATTAAAAAAAATCTTATTTTATTTTAAACTTTGATTTTATTAACTACCATGGTAAGTTGTAACACGGCCCTTCCTATTACAATCTGTGCTCATGAACACACACATACACATATGCACACACACACACACACACACACACACATGCACGCACACACACACAACTATACACATGAATGCTCCTTACATGAATGTTAGACAAGATTCTACCAGCTGGTACTTCTTAGTGTACAAAATTAATTTTCCTCTATGCTTACTATCTCACTAAAAGAAAGAATGATGATTGAAAACACCATTTCTGAATCAGGTTTAGATGTTCTATGTTAATTGTAACACGTCACATTTACGTCAGAGTCTATAATTTACAAAGTAGTTCTCAGAAATTATCAAATTTGATTCTTATAACATTGATACATTAGCATTAATATTATGTACCTTTTACCTGATGATGCTACAAACAAGGGAGGTGTCTTAGTTTGCTTCCTGTGGCTGTAATAAACACTGTGACTGAAAGCAGCAGGGAGAGGGAAGCGTTTATTAGGCTTACACGGCTGCTTGTCACAGTCCTTCTTTGAAGGACTTCAGGCCAGGAAGTCAGAAAGAGACCGCAAAAGAAAGATGCAAACTCCAACTGGCTTGTTCAGGTTGCTTTTTCTTGCACCTCAGGACCATGTGTGCAGGGTTAGTGCTACTCACAATGGGCTGGGCCTTCCTATATCAATCAGTAATTTTAAAAATGCCCTAAAAGTTTGCTTAAAGGCCAATCAGATGGAGACATTTTTTTCATTTTAGTTTCCTTTATCTCAGGTGACGCCAGCTTGTGTCAAGTTCACTAAATCTCACCAACACAGGAGGGTATTTAGCCTTAGAGAGATTGTTTTACCTACCCCCAAGTTCACAGGAATCACAGAGTTGTTAGATACCAAATGTAAGTTATTTTCTAACTTACTTTATTCTCTCACTCAAGATTTTACTATTTAGCTAAAGTAAATTAAAGATGATTATCTGCAACTTACTTCTTTTGCTAATATTTTAATACTTTATTTTTCCTTAAATACTAGGTCATCAGAATATTGAAGAGGTCTTTCCAAATTCCCATCTCCTGATAATTCCACGATACTAGCCTGGCTGCTGATGTGAAGATATAATTAACATTACTGATCAACTGACATTAAAATGGAGCAAGTGGCCTGTATTTTCTAGTTTGGCCCACTGAAATCTCATTAGTCATTAAATACCAAAGAGGAAGTAGAAAGAGAAAAAACAGAGGAGTTAGAAATGTAATGAGTTGGGCTGGAGAGATGGCTCAGCAGTTAAGAGCACTGACTGTTCTTCTGGAGGACCTGAGTTTGATTCCTAGCATCCACATGTAGCTAACAACTGTCTGTGATTCCAAGATCTGAAACCTTTACACAGTTATACATGCAGGCAAAATGCCAATTCACATAAAAATAAAAAAGAAATGTAATGAGTCAATGAGTTATTTATTACTGGCTTGAAGGTTGAGACATCTATCTGGATGCTTCAAAAGCAGTTCTGTTATTAACCAATAAGCCCTGCTTACCAGTTGTAACTCTATCTTAAATTCCAGTTTTAGATTCATGAGACACTTTGGTTTTTGTGTGGTGAGTCCCTGAGCAGAATAGCTTGTAAAGCTTTTCCAGAGTTTCAGTCAATAGGTCTCTGGGCAAAAGAATTCTTGGTGTCTGGAAATTGTAACAACAGGGTTATATAGCAACTAAAAATGAACACAGAACTGCATATTTAAAGTCTAAAGTTCAAAGGAGGAATATGAAATGTCTCATCCCAATGTTTTTCTCTTCAATCATTTATCCCTTTTTCTGAACACTGAAATAAAAAATTCAGCTCTGTTCATCATTTTCAAAAAGCACATGGCTCTAAGGAATTCTAAATGGCTTCCTTTGCATCTTATCAGGAGACTTTACTGCCAAGTCCCACTGGATCTGTAGAATGGTCCTTGGTGTAGGGGTGTGTGGATGAGAAACTGAAGAGATAGAAAGAATTAGACCAGAGACAAAAAACACTGAGTGAATACTCAGCTGCCCAGATTTTATTTCCCCTGGACTTTTTTTTTTTTTTTTTTTTAATGTCCCCTGGACTTTTTATAGCAAGCAAAGGGGAGGGACAAGTACAGACAGGTATAGACACTTCTTCAATTCTCAAAACATAAGACACCTGATACCCACACCTTTGACCAAAGCATCCTGTTAGGCAGCCTTGTGGGACAAAATAAGCTCCTGCCCTCTGACCTTGAGTCAGGATAAAAATCAGCCCACACTATGGAGTCTCTGTGGCCCCAACACTTTACCACTCCTGAGCAACATTGTGTTACTGTATTTGTAAGAAAAGAGTCAACCATTGCAGAAGATAAAACAGTAAATGATAGTACTTACAAAATTGTCTACCTGCCATTTCATCTGCTTGTACCTTAACCAGGGTCACAAATGTCTCTCCCTGTGTCCTCCATGGTGTTGAGTATAGGATTCTTTTTCCCTTTATGTGACTCTGGCTGATCCATTTGACCAAAGATTTCTGTTTCTTTCATGAAATTGGGGGAAAATATAGTCATGTCTTAAGCATTGTCTATTGGGCATTTTTTTCCAGTTGTAGCTCTAAAATGCTCTAAGTTGAAGTGAGCTTCCCAGAAAACCATAACTATTAATCCTATTTCTGATGTGATCATACTCTTCACAGCTGAGGGTAAGACACAACTATATAAAGTATACTATCCTTACAAATATAATTAGTTAAATTCATCCACTGCTGGAGTAGAGAGGGCCCGTACTCTAATTTGACTAGTGTTCTTATAGAAGTGGTACTTTGGGGCATCTCTGCACAAGAAGGACATTATCTAGTGATGATGGCAGAGACCAGGTCAATGCAGAAACAAAAGAATACCAAAGACTGGCAGAGAACCACAGCAGCTAGCAGAGGGACCTACAAATGAATATTTTTCTCACTGTTCTCAGAGGAACCAACCTTGTTCAACCATTCAGGATGCAGACTCCAGAAATGTGAGGCAGTGCATGTATGTTGTTTTCGGTACCTGTCTGAAGTATTCTAGAATGATGGTTGTATAGTATGTGACATCGGAAACTTTCCCAACTATCTCTCATTGTATCTAAGAATAGTAGACAAACTATATTACATCCTTCTGTCAGTCCTGGGATGTTGACCTCCGCAGCAAAACTTTTTGACATTACCAAGCTGTTCTGCAATCTGTCATCTTTGGACATTTTCCAGATCCCGTCTACCTATAGAATTATATAGTCATCGTGTACCCAGAAGTGCCATAATGGAGGGACATCAAATGGCCTGTCCTAGCATAAGAATATGACTCACTGATGTGAGATGGGCCAAATGTCTCAGGAACACTTTATTGCTGTCATAAAAACAATTAAGTAAGACCTCATGAAATATTTTCAAAGAATCACCATAATTTTATGAGCAAGCACAGAAATGGGTTTTTTTTTTGAAGTTAACAAAAACTCACTATTCCTTTACCTCAGCACAAAAGTTTAGAATAAAAAAACTACTCAAGATTATACCTTTCCCTAGTTCTAATAGCATTCATGCATTCAGTGACAAAGGGAAAAAAAGTATATTTAACATGTCCCCATCAAATAGAGCACCATTTCAGTGAACAAAATATGATTCCTCTCAACCATACTTCAGCCAACCTTAACAGTCAGCACTTTGTCACCATTGAACTCATCCAAACATTGTTCAAGCTAAGTACATAAAGTAACGGTAGCATGTAAGACTTTGCAACATATTTCAGTTTTTCCTCAAAGCTGAAATCCTGTTATTGTTTATCAAATGACCGACAAACTACTTATTTACATTAAAATGTATACTAAAAAACAAACAAAACAAAGTAAAAGAGTCAGTGCTTAACCACAGAGAAGAAATAAAAATCCAAGGTATGGGGACATGAGTTCCATGTCTAGTTTTTTTGACCCTTCTGCATGATTTCTCTATCTGGCTTCATTATCAATGTAGAAAGAGATTGAATTCCATTACATTCTTCTCTGCAAGAGTATGATATGATGTTGGTGAATACCCTTTGAAAAATATATTCAGTATTTATCCAAGAAAATACAAACTATTTTTGTTAGCATGTGAGAAAGCTGAAACTCACCTGTCAGTGGAGCTTCTGAGACAAGGGCTTTTTGTGATCATTTGCTGTCAGGATTCGATTAAGTAGATAAGACACAAAAGGGGTGAAGGCATGAGAGGGTGGGAACAGCAACTCTCTGGGCTGGATGGAGTGACTAATATCATAGAACACGGGGAGGATGACTTGGCAATCATGCGTGTTAGTTTCGAACATGGGGAGAGACACACACACAATACCAGATGGCATACAATAGTTTATTTAGAGAGTTACTGAGCGGCAGGAACCGGAAGAAGAGAAGAGAAAGGAAAAAGAGAGAGGGCTGTCACGTGGCGTTTCTTTTTAAGAGAAAAGGTGGGCATGGATCCACTTAGCCACACCTAGGGGTGTGCCCTCCATATGCAGCACCTGGTTGACTTTACCATGTGGCCGCTACATGCCAGGGATTTTTATTTCACCCAGCGCCATGTTGGGTCTACCATGTGGCATGCCAGGAATACTAACAATGTGATCCAATATTTAGTTCTAGTTACTTATATTAATGTATGATATTTGCAAAGTGCTGAAGCTGGAGTGACCATGCATATATGATTGTGTTAATTTATATTTATGTTGTGTGCATGTGTACATAGGTATAGATATGTAAACACAGATACTTAAAGCTTAAAGAAAGAGACCATGTATAACAAATAATTTTTATAATGATTGGAGCAATATGGGAAATATGTACATATGATTTTCCAGTTTTGAAAGAATTATCTAGCAGCACCCAACTTTGCATTGCATAGCTTGTATTCATAGAATCAGAGCCTTGAAAAAATCCTTAAAATTTAGAGTTGTGACAAGAAATTTAAATAGGATAAAAAGGGGCAGATGGGTCTAAACAACTCATTATAAAATCTTACTCATTCTTTAAGGCTCCATTATTTCTTCCTTGAAGGGATTCTGACCTTCCAATTTCCCTCATCCAATGCTCCCTGTACAAAATGTATCCATCACTTCACAATTAAAACTTTTTTTGTTTCTCCCTACTTGCACAAATCTTTTGCGGTTTAGTCTTGACACTGTGGCATAGAGGGAGGGGCAATCTGTTATCTGTCTTCAGCTCAAGTAGAAGCCTGGATCTCGGAGGCAGTCAGTAAACACCGTTGACTCCACTGAATCCCTGTGTGTTTGTGCAATGCCTGCCTATCTTTAACTTGTATCAGATCTCACATCTGCCTCTAGTCACCTTCCATGACTTCATATCCCAAACTTCATGTTTTTCTGTGAGCTAGACTGCTCTCAGGATCTCTAGCATCAGGTCTGACCAGAGCCAGTGTCAAGGACCATTGACAGACTCAGTGAATACCTATAGATTGTGCTATTGTGTCAGGGTCTGTAGTCAGATGTTGAATTTTAATGCCATTCTGAACAATGTTCAGCTTTCTAGCTGCTGATAAGTCCCTAAATCTCTTTAAGCATAAGTTTAATATAGAAATACGGACATTGTTATACCCTTTTGGTTGACTGAAGACAAAATGAAATAATGCAGGTGATGTACAGTTATTCTTATGGTTTTACTATTGTCTGATGTTTATGACTGCAATTAGAGCAAGCGCTTTTTGTGTTTATGTCTTCAGAGCTGAACACCATGCTCTCCAATTTGACAATGAATAATTTTGTGTTGAGTATGGTGCAGTTTCATGGCTGAAACTTTATAATGGCCTTTCTTGTCCATTTATATTCATTGATGCATTGTGTTTTAGCCCATGAAAATTTCCAAACCTCATATAGATAGTTTTTAAAAAAGCATACAAAGCCTTCTAGTAGACATTTAGAATCTTAGTTATGGGACGGGGAGCATCTCATCTAATCATTTTTAGTTAGGAAGTTTTGGAGGGCTGTGTCATCAGAAGAACTGGAAAACTAAGCTAACTACCATTGTTGATATCACCCTCTGCAACACTACTGCTTCCATATCTATGTACAGAATAGATGTCCAGAACTCTTATTTAACTGGCTTTAAAGTATATTTTTAAATTTGTGTGTGTGTGTGTGTGTGTGTGTGTGTGTGTGTGTGTGTGTGTATGTGCAAGTACCTGCAGAAGCAAGAAGAAAGGGACATAGCCTATGGATCTGGAGTTATGATTGATTGTGAGTCACCTGACATGTGTGCTGGGAACTGAACTTATGTCCTTTAGAAACATATATCCTCTAGAAGACTAATAAATGCTTTTAACCACAGAACCGATCAACTGCTCCATCAATGCAGTGTATTTAAGGTTTTTGGATTATGAATTGATAGGGAAACATGATTGTTTATGAAATTGAAGGTAAATCAGTGTGCTAGAGTAGAGGAAGAGAGAGAAGGAGGTGCTCATGGAGTGTGACAGTTCTAGGTTTCTAACGAGACATGGCTATGTAGAACCTACTAAAGTGGACATCAATTCCCCAAAATAACTTTCCAAACTCATATTTTAATTCTGGAGGTGTTGACAATGGAAGATGTGGCTTTAGGAAGTTTCATGACACAAGGGTAGATCCCTCCTAATTGTGATAGTGTCTTTATAAAGAGATACAAGAGAGGGTCCCTGTTCCTTCTGACATGTGAGGACACAATTAGTAGGTGTCCTCTTTGAACCAGAAAAGTGAGGCCTCTCCAGCTACTGCATCCATTGGTACCTAGATATTGGTCTTTTCTGCTCTCAGAACTATCAAAATAAAAGTAGATTGTTTATAAGCTGACCACTAAAATTTGTTATTGAAGCCTGAACAGAGAAAGAAAAGGAGAAGGAAGGAAGAAAGGGAAAGTGGGGGGGGGGGCTGTGAATTAAATACTGGAATGGCTTATTGCAAGGATATTTCTTATACCCGAGTAGCTTGACTACCTGATATTAAATGACATGACAGTTGAGGACAGAAAAGAGCTGAGTAACTTGGGAGACTTCTGGCTTCAAATCCTAGAGAAAAAGCATGTTTAGTCCAAATGATTCATTCAACAAAGATTCAGGGGTCACAGAAGTTGTCTCTCAATTATAGTTCCTGCTAGAATGTGAGTTGTTGAAGCTGGGGGAACTTTGAGCATCCTTCCAACTGAAGGTCCTTTGCTGCTGGTTACCAATAAGACACTATCTTCCTTCTGCTAGTTTAAGATCTACATCTATGTCAATAGAGACATCTCTGAATTTGTTCCTTTGAGGAAAAAAGGAATTGGCCTACTGTAAAATTTTTTCTTTAAAATCAGGTACAGGTTTTTCTTTCTGGACCAGCTTAGTATTCACCAGAATTTACTCACTCTTGAAAATGTCCTAAGGGACAATTTTACTCTCCTTTGAAATGCAATGAAATTTATAGTTCATTTATATATATATATATAGCTCAACATTTTCATATAATTGTAAGTAATATGCACATGTCACATGAAAAAAGCAATAAACTAAAAAGAAGATAATAAAAACAAATATTCTGGATTAATTGGTTATGAATTTATATGCCATTTATTGAAGCCTTTTAAGTATTTGCTATAAATCCAATACCTGTATGTCACCAAAACTGACACAATGCCGTCTGTTACTGTGATAAAATACCATGACTAAAAACAACTAAAAAGGAAAGAATTCATTTAGGTAATTGTTCCAGGGGCATGGGTCCTCACGGTAGAGAATCCATCTCTACCATGGTAGGGAAAGGGTGGCATGTGAGTAGGCATGGATGCCAAAACAGGAAGCTGGCAAGGGGCAGAACAGAAAGTGAGTCTATAAAGCCTCAAAGCATCCTCCACTGATATATCCTGCAGCAGGGCACTACCTCCTAAAGTCCAGAACCTCCCCAAATAGTCCAGTTAATGGGGGACTAACTGTTCCAATACATGAATGTGGAGCATTTTTCATTTAAACCGCATTAGGTATCTTGGAGTTTTAAGTCTCCAGCAGGATGAGTAATAATTTTCTATTTTTTTTCAAGCTGAATCTCTTTATTTATGCCAAACAATGGTCAGTACCTTTTAAGGTAAAATTGACAACTGAAAAGTGTTTGAAGTTAAAATATGCAATCTAGGTCTAAAATAATAAATTTAGTGATAAACTTTTTAAAGCTTAAATTAAAACCTTTATATGTGAAATTTACATTTAAATCATAGTAGAAAATGCCTATTGTAATTTTCATATCTGGAAATTATAACAGTTCTATGCTTCATCTTCAATTTGTTTTTTATTTTTATTTTTTTATTATTATGAATAAAGAAGTCACATTTTCTATCCTTGTATATCCTTATTCAAGGTCCTTTCCCCCTCCCACCACATCAGGTCATTCTCTCTTCTCCACATCTCCCCATCCCCTCCATGGGCAGGCGGTCCCAAGGTGCCAAGGTCCCAATATTGCTTAGTTCAGCTTCCACTCCTGGCAAACCCAGTTTTCTCACCCTAACATCAAGACAGAGTCAGGTATTCCTCTAGGGGGAGTGGGATCCAAGGAGTCAGTCCAAGGTGTTTCAGATCCCAAGCTGCTCAGTGGCCGTGGTTTGCAGCTTAGGCATGCTTTGCTTTTTTGTTGTTGTTGTTCAGAGTCCACTAATGAGTGAATACATCCCATGCTTATGTTTCTGGGCTTGTGATACCTTGCTCATTTTCTATTTTTAAATAAGTTTTTTAACTTAATATTACTTTAATGGTTACTTGAGTGTACTGCTGTGGCATTAAAATGCTATCTTATTTAAATCTTACAACACTTTGGTGTGACAATTACAGGTACTTCTTTCATTTCACAGTCAAAGAGATAAATTTTAGAGAATCTAAATAATGACCAAATTTAGACAGACATTGTGGAACTTGAATTTCTGCCCCGGCATTCTTATCTGCCATTTTGTACTGTTAACTTCACAATGTGTGTATACATGAATATGCACACAGGTATGCAGACTCTTAGGTCATACAGCACATACTCCCTGGAAACTTGACCTTTTCAATTGGTGATTGAATTTCTTCATATCTTGATGTCTTCCTGTGACATAATTTTGAGGTATGTCATGATCTGGTAGAGTTTACCTAAAATTTAAAGTTAAATATTCATAAAACTATTTGATGAATACCATTATTGTAAACACAATGGTTTGTTAAAAGCAGATTGTTTAGTCAAATGGTGAGCACATTTTGAAGGCTTTTGGTATATAGTAGAAAATTGCTCTACAGTAATGACTCTCTACCTTCCTAATGCTACAACCCTTTAATACATGCTGTGGTGACCCAACCATAAAATTATGTTATTGCTATATCATATTAATATATCAATATATATTACTGTAATACTTGTAAATAGCTGATATACAGGATAGCTGATATGCCATCAGCAAAGGGGCAGTGATCCACAGGTTGCGAACACTGTGCTAAGGGATTTTTAGTTTTTATCATTCATAATGAAAGACACTTTATGAATTAAACTCTATAGGCTAAATATATCATGTTTTTACCCATAAACTTTTATTGAAACATAGCCACGTCTATTTGTGTATGCATTCTTTTGTTCTACAACATCAGAATTTACTGGCTACAACAGAGACTGCATGGTCCACAATGCTGGAAATATTTACTACCTGGTCTTTTACACAAAGGAATTACAATTTTTCATTCTTAACTCTGTATTGTTAAAGCATAAATTTCTATTCTTGCTGCTAGTCTTGGAAATTAATAGGTAAATGTTTAGATTAATGAATAGATGGATAAGTAGATGCACTTATATTCACAAATCTGGCAGACTAAATTAATATTTTGATATTGAAAAATATTTGTGTTTCCTGGCCATTTCTTTTTTATTCCATTTTAAGTATGTTACTCTTTACTTAATATTTTGCTTTCTGGGTTTTTAATAATTTCAGTATGTTTATGCATAACTGATATATATTTTTCTTTTTAACCTGTTTTTGTAATTATATACAATGCCTTTTGATATATAAGCTTTAATTATTTTGTGATGAAGTCTGTACAATTTTTAAAAATAATTTATTTATTTCTATTGTATGTGCATTGATGTTTGACCTGCATTTATATCTGTAATAGGGTGTTGGATCCTCTTGAGCTGGAGTTACAGAGAGTTGTGAGCTGCCATGTAGGTATTGGTAATTGAACTGGGATCTTCTGGAAGAGCAGCCAGTGCTCTTAATCCCTGGACCATCTCTCGAATTCCAAAGTGTATAAATTTACTTATTTTTAAAATTGAGACTTTTTATTGTTTGAAAATTATGCACATACATATAATTTTTTTCAGAAAATTACACCCATATTCTTTCCCCTCCAGCCCCTTTCTATCACTTTTTGATCTCAAATGTACTCTTTTGAAAAACTCACTAAATCCACTCAGTGCTGCTTGTATATTCAAGCAAGTGTAAGAACATCTCCTGGATCATAGGAAGTTTCTCAACTACCACATCCCTGAGGAAAACCAACTTTTCCTTTCCATCACCATCAATGTCCAATGGCTTCTCGGCTAGAAATGGGACTGGAGGAGCCTCTCCATCATTTATTCTGAGACAGGGTTTTGTGGAGAACAGTTTGACCTAGAACTTGTATCTCCTTGCCTCTGTCTTCAGAGCAGTGGGAACAATTGTGCACCCTTACATCTGATTAGAGTTTATTTTCTTTCTTATCTGTTTATTATTGTTAACGTGTTAGTTCATTTCTCTTATATTTTAGATGAGAGTAGGTAGATCACTGTAAAGTAAGAAAGCAGAGAGCCACATAGTCATCTCAGCATTATTGGTGAGCTAATACTTTTTGCTACAGATCCACAATTGTTCTATTATGTGCTAAATTCTTATTTATTGTAGTATTTTCTATGATAGTTTACTAATTGTTTTCATGCTGTTCACTAAATTTTCTTAGTTTTACTTGGAGAAAATTATTTTATTGAAAAATGTTTACCTTTCCTATTCTATTTAATTGTTGATCTGAATAAACATACAAATTACTCTATAAAATTTAATGAAGATTTCAATTGATAATCATTACAAAGCATTTGTTTAAGCACTTTGGAAACAAATATTCTTGCTGCCACACAAAGACTTCTATGCAAATTCTATAACCAAATTCCACTTGCTAACACAAAGGCTCCCTGTTACAGTCCCAGAATTTGATGGCCTGGAGTTGTGGCCCTTTCCTTCCCCTGTCTCCTCTTTCCCCGAGTGCCAATTCTTTTAAGATGAGTCAATCTAACAAGAGATCAGACCCCAGCCAATGCGAAAAAGACACAGTCAGCACCAGATATAGAATAAAAACAGCACCAGAGTTAAAATAAAAACCAAGTGTACCTCCCAATTCCTATTCACTTTCTGGAGCTCACACTCTTGATCAAGAAAAAAAAAAAGCTTGCCTTGTCCAGGCACTTTGGTTAGAACAGTGATTTCTTTCTTTGTGACCCTACCTATTTCTAACATCCTATATATAACCTGACACTATCTGAATGTGCTCTCACCTTCGGTCCCACTTGTGTTTTGTTTATACTGCGCCCAGGCATAGATCACCTCAAAATGAGTGTTAAAATGAGTGGGGAGATTTCCTGACCTGTCTGGCAGGAGCAAATATGTTCAAAACAGATAGTTGTGTTTATCTCTATGGCTATCAGACTATTGAAATCATGGACCCCAAGAAAGTAGAATTTCCCTAGGAACCTGCTGGAAGAGAAAAAAAAAATGTGGTTCTGAGGCAAGTGGAATGAGGACCTTGTCTCCTGGAGAAAGATTTACCCTCTGTAAAATGACCTTGAAGATGAGACTTAGAGATGAGCCACTGGAGGGCAGGGAGCCACACACACCTTGGCTGGATCGCCTAAGCCTACACCTTTCTTCCTTTCTGTTAAAATCCCCCATTTATGTTAGTGTCAGGGACTGGATGAGCTGGGAGGCTGCAGAAAACATGCATTGCTGGAGAGTGGAAAATTTAGAGTTCATAATCTCTTAGGCAGATACTGAGGGCAGCACCAGCCTGGCAGGTTCTGAAGAGAATCTGAGCCTATATGTCAGAAGTGGGAATCCCGTTCTAAACTTCCCAAGGACAGGGAAAATTTAAGGCAAGAACCTGCAGCCAGGCATTCTGATCCCCAGAGAGGAGATTGGAAAGGGGTGAATTGTGACAGCAGCAAGTCTGATGATTTGAGACACACAGCACAGACATGCCTGTCAGTGTCTATGAAAAAGGGGAGAGCTGTGGTGAAGCAATTGCTAAGGTAACTTACAGTCTTAGGGCTAGTACCCCAAATACCGACTGTTGAGGCACTGCATCTCTTTCTCTGTCTTCCCAATATGACCAAACTGAACAAATCTTTTTTTCCCCTACTCTTTACTATTAGAAAAACTAAATTTTGTTTATAGACATCCTACCGGTATGTGGTAAGGTACATCAGAACTTGTTTTTAACTGTAACTTAGAGTCCATTGATCAGTTTCCTCAGATTGTCTCAGCAACTACTAACTATATTTTTCTTTCAACTTCTATGAGATTAATCTCCTTTTGTTCAACATATAAGATCATGGGGCACTTGTTTTTTAATGGGCCTGGATTATTTCATTTTATAAAATCATCTCCATTTTCATGTCTGTTTTTGCAAATGACAGGGGGTTTTGTGATTATTATTCCATTTTGTATATGTACCACATGTCTTTATTCATTCAAAATGATAAAGAGTGAATGTTGTTTCCCTTTCTTGGCTGTTGTGGACAGTGTTGGAGTCATCATGGGAGTGCAGATGTCTCTTTGATACACTGATTTCTTTTCTTTGGCTACATCCCCAGTAGTGGAACTGTTGGATGCTGTATGAGATCTGGTTTTTAGCTTTGGAGGAAACTGCTTCCTTTTTTTTTTTTTTTTTTTTTTTTTTTTTTTTTTTTTTTTTTTTTTTTTTTTTTTTTTTTTTTTTTTTTTTTTTTTTTTTTTTTTTTTTTTTTTTTTTTTTTTTTTTTTTTTTTTTTTTTTTTTTT
>PVIH01005724.1:0-16306 GCA_004025045.1 Sigmodon hispidus | reverse complement strand
TTATTTATTTATTTACTATAGCTCATCTCACTTAGTTGACATTGTTAGTTTTTTGCACGTGGCGCGGGAATGGAATCTCAACACCGGGAGTACCACACAAGAGTTTCTTATAACAGCAGAGAGAGGGGCAGAAGGGAGCAGAGAGAGAAGAAGGGCAAGGGGTGGGGGTGGGGGGCTCGTGTGAGCCCTTTCTTTAAAAAGGGTGGGCGGGCCCATGTTTGCATCGCCACACCCAGGGGGATGATTGACACTGTTGCATTCCAGGTGACTGCAAGCTTTGGAAATCCTTACAGACATATTTTCTCCTTGTTTTGACTTACATTTACTTGGTGATAAGTGATATTGATTTTCTTTAAGAGTATTCTGGCCACTTGTATTTCTTCTCAAAAACACAAAACAAAAACAAAACAAACAAAAAAAAAAAAAAAAGAAAAGAAAAAACCATGGGGCTAGAGAGAGGGTTCAGCAAAGGCCTGCGTTTGGTTACTGCCTCACAACTGAGTTTGGGACTCAGTTTCTCTTTCTAAACTCTGCCCTCTCAGAGAACCAAAAAGTCTAGTTCTGCATTTTCAGCAGCAATGGTGGGCATCTCCTTCCCTGAAACTGCTAGCTCTACAATCCTTGGCCAAGATGATGGAGTGCATCACCCAGAACCTACAAGGTAGTAAGCTCCCTCCTTCAGATGGGCCCCGTGACTTCTCTCCTGACCACGCCCCCCCTTTTCTGGGGGTTGGAGGACTCACCCAGGAGTGCTTTGCCCAAATAAATCTGGTCTTTTACTTTTTCATTCCACTAGCTCTGGCTTACTGTGTTGTCCAAAAGATCTATTATTGGGGTATAGAAAATCTATCATTATATCTGAGTGGGTCAAATGACTGATCACTGAGGACACCAAAAACTCACCTACATGTAGAAACACACACACAGAATAAATGGACAGCATCTAATTAGTGTTGTCTGCTTTTGTTTGTTTGTTTTGAGACAAGGTCTCCCGCATGTAGCCCTAGCTGCCCTAGTATATACTCTAAACTCAAAGGAATCTACCTACCTCTGCTTGTCAAGTGCTGATTTGAGAGCCAAAGTGATTATTTTAAATTTTAATTACTATGCCTAAGAGAGCCATGAAACAAAAATGCCTCTGATCTGCAAGTCCCTTGCCCAAAGACAGACAGCCCCTGAAATGCTGGAGGCTATTGTTTATGGATTATAACAAACCACATGTTCTCACTCCTCTGAACAAGTTTGGTTGACCCATTTGCACTGGATGTGCTTGATCACGTGTGGGTAGGAGGTTCACTGACAGGAAATTTGTCAGGATGTACGCTTGCCCCTGATTGGATACAAGCCGGAGGTATGTAGGCAAGACAACTTAGGGATTTGTGCTTGTTCCTGATTGGACATGATGGGAAGTACTTTAAGCCCCTGAAAACCATGACTTCGGGCCATTTCCTGGGAACCTAGCTATAGACCTGGGCGGAGCCCATCCACCTGCCCAATACTTGATTAAAGCTTGCTTCAGTTTGACTTTATACTATGGTAGTGGTCTTATTCTTGACCAGTGGGATCACACTAGTACTGAAGGTCTACACCACCTTGTCTAGCCTATTGCTTATTTTAAATTGAGTTTTGTTTATTTGTCTATTTATTTATTTAATTTATTGTTTATTTAATTATTTTGCTATTAAGCTTGTGAGTATTCACACAAGTCCTTGATGTTTATTAACTCCCTTTTCAGAGGACAGACAGATAAACACACCCAAATAAATATTACTCTTGATGAGCATAATGGCATATACCATTAATCCCAGCACTCAGGAGGCACAGGCAGGTGGATTTTTGGAGTTCAAATCCAGCCTGGTCATAGTGAATTCTGGGACAGCCATGGTGTCACAGTGAAACTCTGTCTGAAACAAGCAACACCAAAAGAACAATACAATATATAATAATTAACAACAGTAAAATAAAATAACAATAAAATATCCTCTTACAATAATAATAATAATAAATTAGAAATACTTAGAAACAATTTGTGTATTATCCCTTTGGTTTTAAATCATAAAACATAGTTCCCATCCATCTTATGTTTTTCTTTAGACCTCAGACTAAGTTTTATGTTTGTTAATGTATGGCGACTCTCCAGCCTTCACCATGATGTCAATGTAACCTCTTCATCTACTGAATTTAGGATCCAGATCTCTGCTGTTAATCCATTCTGCTATAATTAGGCTTCCAAGAATCTGATTGTCACCTGTGAATGCCAAATATGCTTGTACACCATGTTTCACATTTTCTCTGTAGACACTGTGCATCCAGGAAACAACTGATTTCAGAATGTGCAAGTTCTCACCACCAACCTGCTGAGAAATTCTTTAACTCCAAGTTAGTAACTGTTGGAGTTATATTTGCTCTCTCTAACTTACATGTAAGAGGGGTTCAAGGAGTCACTTATTTTTCATGTAGTTGTTATAATTGTTGTTATGAAGTACTGACCAGAGAAGATTACTCAGAGATGAATTCAAGCCAATAGATGTCTTTATTAGCTGGCTAGTGACTAGACTGGATGTGTAGTCCCAAGCCTTTCTTAGGGTGAACTTTTAAGCACAAAAGCCACACCCAGGTTGACACACCTCAGTTAGCAAGAACTGGCAAAACAGAACTACAGAAGCCAAAAAGCAAAGTTAGTACATTTAGAGACTTTCCCACTATTGTGGACTTTGATGGATAAAGTGTATGCTTTTGTTTTGGCCTGAATGATACTTCCATCATGGCGTCTGTTGTGTTATCATCTGGGGCCTGTTATAATGTGCCTAAGAATAAAAGTAGGGTGCAGGGCTTTTATCTATGATGAAGAAAGTAAGGCACACTTGCTACCAAGGACATGGAAACTCAACTTGACTTTTCATGGACAGTTTTGGGTTTTCAGATAGCAAAGAGAATTAGATTATTCCCTGAGGATGAGAGCCAGTGAGGAAAAGCATTCTTTATAGAAGGAAGACTAAGCTGCCACCATTGCTGTCCTGGGTAATTTCATTAAGACAGGCCACTTTTCCTGCACAATTTTAATTCAGTCACAGTCTCCAAGATATTTCTTCTGGCTTTGACATTTCCTGAGAGCAATTTGAAAGTGGAGGCATAATCAAGGAAATGAAATATTTCGACTTCTCTACTAACTATAGAACTGTGGAGGGATAAATGCCAAGGCTGAAACCTTGCAGGAAGGCTCACAGTTCCCAGAAAACAGAAAGAGCCACCATGTGACAGCAGCAAGAGCTAGGCTGAAAGGGGTGTCACCTAATCACAGACACATCATAAAACCGAGTACAAGGTTAGGAGCCCCTGACCTGTATCTTCAAGGTTGAATTTAGATTTATTCCTTGTCATGTAGGGCAACAAGAATTTCATCCAGGTTCTGGGTGAGTGTGTCTGGAGGCAGCTGGATCCTGTAAAAGGACTCTTTTTAATTCTATGATTCTTTGTATGTTGACAGCTTATGTCAGATAACCAGTCTAGAGCATAAGAAATGGTGAGGAAAGGAGGTAGTTTAGCAAAGCTGAAAAGGGCACAGGAAAGCCAGCATTTCCTCTGAGATCAGGCAGAATTTTTCAAAGCCTTCATGTTGAATTCACACTGCTAGATTATATTTTTAAACATTGCCTTCCGTCTGTATTTTGCTTCCCTCCATACACCGTCTCCTGATTCCCCCTGTTATTTCCACTCTTTCTTCCTCCATCCTTTTTTCTTTCCTTCCTCCCATCATAAGAGCCATTATTTATACTGTATCTATGCTCAGTGCTGACCTGTACAGATCTTGAGTACAGTTTTACTTGAAGTTATACTGTCTTCATCCTGCGGATGAAAGGCACATGTGTGTGTTTCCAATCTCATTCTTTCTATTCTTCCCACTTGCAATGCAGGATGGTCTTCTATTTCCTTTCCTTCTCTCCTGGGTCCTTCTCCAAGGGTGAGTTTCATGTTACTATTAGTAACGGTACTGTGGTCCAAATCAATCTTCTCATGAGCAGGGCTTTCAACCTCTATATCCTGACCTATCTTAGGTCTAGATATCAATTTGATAAGTTGTAACCCATATTTAACAATGGAGTAGAGGGGCTGGAGAGATGGCCCAGCGGTATAGAGCACTGGCTGTTCTTCTGGAGGACCTGAGCTCGATTCCCAGCATCCACATGGCAGCTAACAACTGTCTGTAGTTGCAAGATCTGACATCTTTGCACAGTTATAAATGCAAGTAAAACATCAATTCACATAATAAATAAATAAATAAAAGAATGGAATAGAAGGGAATATATGATATTAGAGTACACTGCAAAGTGAACTTATTACTTGCTTAACTACATTGCTTTAGTTAAATGCATGTATGCACAATTACATTCTGGAGTGCATCTTGAATAAGTATAATTGTTGAGGGGTAGTGGGGATTCATTGGTGATTGGTGTGAGTCCATGGGATTGTGGCCTCAAGCTACAGTGTCAAATGAGCCCAAGTATGATTTTATTCAGATGCTCTGCTTTTTATTTACCTTTCAGTTGGATTCATTTCTATTTACAAATCACATCCTTTAGGCACTTTTGTAAGCTCCTAATATCCTTCTAGTACACTTTTTTTTTTTTTTTTTTTTTTGCTGCCTGTGCATTCCACAGTTGAACAATTTCAGTTTCCAAAGGTCTCTAAATTATGCTGAGATACAAGAGTTAAGTGTTAAGCCCTGAAAACTGATGCTGGAAGAGTTCTGAATTGGGGAAGGGCAGTCAAAACTGGTGTCACAAAACCAAGTTTAATATGATTTACACTATTGACCCCTTTTCAAAATATACACATATGCAAAGGGAATTCACATTAAAGTAAAAAAGTGTCCTTAAATGAAGCAATATTCTGATTAGTGGTAACCTCATCATCTTTTTAATGAACCTCAATATGTCACATCACCCTTAATTAACATTCAGTAAGAGCTTGCTGTTAGGCTTGGCGATTAGAAGTAGAATGGATTGTATGGAGTAAAATTATCCGATAGGATGATTTCAAACATGAAAATGAGACACTTTGCTGTTTCAACCAATTTATTCAATGATTATATGGTTTAAGATCTAATCAGGGCCCTGTACAGGGCTTTGCTTTTTTTTTTTTTTTCAAATAAACATACAGATGTGGAAGAAGAAAACATTCCTCAAAAGGGGCACTGACCAGTGAGTACTATGCAGTGCATTGTTCCTGATGTGCTGATATGAAATGATCTCTAAGATAAGTTAATGTTGAAAAAACAAGCCGTATACGGCTCACTTAGTAAGCCCCACATGGTTTATAGAGAAATCCTGTATTTGTTTACTTACATTTAGAAATATCTGGTGTGAAACCCAGGAAACTGATGCTTTTGGCAAAAGGAAGGTGGCTGGGGGTAACAAAATATATTTTTCCTACTACTTTCAGACAGTTTGAATCTTTTCAGAAGTCTATATTTAAATATGACAATTTTTTTCTAATCCTAAGAAAAAATACATTTACTTTATTCAGTCTATACAATAAAAAAATTTTCTTTTTCCCCCAATGGCAACCTTTATCCCTTTTTCTCTTCTCCTTTCTTCTTCCCCTGCTCTCTCCCCCCTCCTTTCCTTTCTCACTGTTTATATATGTAATATTTATATATGTATACACATATATAGATTACAATATATGTATACACACACACACTACCCTTTGTGCTTTCTTTGCTCTTCTACCCCAAATTTTAAATATTAAGAATTAAAGTTTCTTGAACACTCTCCCTTGGGAGGATGTAGCATTGGGGTGAAGCAGTTAGCCTTGATGATTGCTAAAATACAAGAGACCTAGGAGTTGATAATTTTTCAAGGGGAGATTTGTTATTTAGACCAAATATGTTTTGTCACATTGCCAGTGATTGATAATATCTGCCTTATTATGTTACATACAATACAATTGTGCCAAGCTGGATTCGTTTGCACATTGATACCTGGGGGCAGGGCCCAGGTCTATGAATGAATCCAGAAGCCAATGGATTCAAAGGTTGGATTCGCACCTGAGAATTCAGCCAATCGCTGCTGCACCTTATCTCTTTTGCCCAGTCCTGGAATTCCAAGGTGTGTCACATCTTGCTTATGTATGTTTTTCTTCGAAGAGCTCTGCCCATCAGGTCTTGAGGTTCTTAGCCTTTCCACTGTGCCTGAATTGGACTATTGACTCGGGTTCCTTGCAACATGTATGTAACCTGTATGCAACAATAAAATCCTTATGCCCTATGTTACAGCATGTCCAGCCTCTTTGGTGGCGATTGTGGAAATTCTTACATGCAGGCATAACATATGGTGTATTGTCCAGGAAGAATTTCCATGCTTTCAAGGGACTCTGGACCAGGGATTGGTGGTAAGTGACTGCCAGCAGGCAAGTAGTGGAACCACTTTGGCAGGGCCAAGCACACTGGCGAGTGCCAGCAGCGAGGCGACTGGAGTAGAGTTGGTAGGGCCATGCACACAAGGCTGGAGATGAGGGGCTGAGTACAGGTGCCGGGCGTGGCAGCAGTTACAGTGAGTAGGCCGGTTGTGGTAGGCACACACCAGTAGGATTTGTGGAAGGTGGCTGACGTGGGCTGCCAGGAAGGCTTGGGGCAAAGCACCAGAAATCAATCATTTGGAGTGGGTAACGAGGGGTGTGGCATAGCCAAATTGCCCAGGGAAGGAATCAGGGGGACATAGCAGATGTTCCCTGTTTTTGTAATGTTCCCTAAGATGAGAAGAAGGCAGAGAACTTGAACTTCCCAGCCTGCCCAGGCTTGCTGCCTGCTGTAGTGCGGGAACATATCTGTAGGGGACAGAGTGGCAAATGCCATGGGACAGGCGATTTCTTCTTTTTCTTTTGACTTATCTCTTTTAACTCATAGCCCAGATATTAGTGCCCTCGGTCTTTTGTGGTGTCCATGTTTCTTCGTATATGTAGTCCTGCTTGTAAAGAGTGCCAGGAGACAGGCAGTTTCTTCACCACTAAGTCTTAGTCTTAAACCATTATCAAGAAGTTAATGCACATGCTAATAAGTTTTCTGTTACTATTAAAAAGTCTAAATTTGCCACCCTAGTCAGAATGGCCAGAGCCTCCGGGAGGAATCTTCGATTTGGCTCTCATAGAGGCAGTGGAGAAAGTGGTCTTCAGACCTTGAATAGGACACACTGATCAAGTTCCCTACCTAGTAGTATGGAGATATTCAATAGAGAATCCATCTCCTTGGATTAAATTATTCTTGCCCCGACAGGTCAAGATTCTGCAGCTACAGACAGAGGCTTACCCTCAAAGACCTCATTGACTTCTAGGCTAGAGGCCCATCAAGGAGGCAGCACAGAGGATGAGGTCTCTCCCCCACCTCCTTACTCCCCCATCCTTGTGCAGCCATCCCCATGTGGGATGGTGATGGTTGTGCACAGCTTCTACAGGTATCCTTCATGGCAGAGGAGAGAGACTGGATGCAGATTGAGACTCAAAAGCTGGTTCTGGTTCTGGGAAGTCCCACAGAAGATTCCACAGCCAATCAGGCTGTCACATATGCAGCCTCTCCCCTAATCTGCCCAGTGTGGGATTGTAATATGGCTGAAGGTAAGGTAAGCCCCTGTCATCAATCTCTTTTGGGGTTCCCAACACAGCCACAAGATGGCCTGCAAATTTGAGTAGGGTCTGTAGCACAGAGCAGAGAATGGATAAAGATGAAGCATTAGTGAAGGTGGCTCAGGAAGAATATGAAAGGGAGAGTGCAGAGGATAAGAAAATCAAAGGAGAACAGTTTGGGAACCAGCATATCACTATGATGCTGCTGGTCACTACACACAACCCAGAAATTAGTCTGTATGTTAACAACCTGCTGAATGCAGCCACAGATTGAGAAACTTGACCAGTGGGGACTGAGCAGCTACTGCAGACTTTGGTCCAAATCTGTAAGCAACAGGTAATATGCCTGGGACACATTCTGAAGGAAGGGCAATGGTGGCTCTCAGATGCAAGGAAAGAGATAGTACTTCAGATCTCCACACCTACTACTGCCAGGCAAGTGAGAGAGGTCCTGGGCTCGGCAGGGTTCTGTCATTTGTGGATCCCAGGATTTGCAGAATTGGCCAAATTTTTATATGACGCCACCAAAGAAGGGTGAGACTTTATCTGAACTGAGGACCATCAGCTAGCCTTTGACAAACTCAAGCAGAACTTACTTTCATCCTCAGCACTTGGTCTGCCAGATGTGACCAAGCAATTTCACTTATACATAGATGAGAGCAAGGGAATAGCCAAAGGAGTCCTAACCCAAACACTAGCAGCTGGATGACCATCTTGCCTCTGCATAATATCAGCTGTGCCACAGCTGGTCAAGGACACTGACAAAGTTGACCTTGGAACAGACTCTCATCATAACCACTCCGCATGCACTTTGTCAGTGGCTGCGCAATGCCAGAATGATTCAGTACCAGATAATGTTTCTTAACCCTGCCAGAATAACCTTCCAGGTGCCCTCAGCTCTGAATCCAGCTACTTTACTGCCTGATCTGGACTTGGAAGCACCACTACACAACTGCTCTGGGATCCTGGCCCAGGCACACAGCATTAGGCCAGACTTGCAAGACATCCCATTTCCCATTGCAGAAGCTACCTGGTATACAGATTGCAGCTGCTTCATCCAGGACTGCCTGAGGTATGTGGGAGCTGCAGTTACTATTGCAGAGGAGGTAGTATAGGCAGACTGGATGCCACCTGGGACATCTGCCCAACGAGTGGAACTGATAGCCCTCTCTAAAACTCCAAGGTTACACAAGAGTTCATTTCCCAGGGCACCAGAGAGGGGATGGACCTGTCCTCAGGGACAACAGACTGGCAGGTGGAACCACTCAACAGGTGGCACTCCAGACTGATATAGTTTTTTTACTTGTGTTAGTGACCATAGGGCACCTGGGTAAGCTAAGGTCTTTCCTGATCGAAACCCTCCCCATGACCCAGTGCACAGATGGGTGGTGGAGAGCTGCAGACAGTAAAATCACCTTGCCTGAGCATCTAGGAAAGAGACTGCTTACCAAGATCTACCAATCTGCTCATGTGGGAACACAGAGAATGCAGGACTTTCTTGTAAACTTTGTCACTAACTGCAAAGCTTGTCAGCTCACCAGTGCTGTTGCTAACCCTCAAAACCCTGGGTATTGACTCAGGGGGAAGAAGTCTAGAGCCTATTGGGAAGTGAGCTTTATTGAGATAAAACCTGGCAAGTATGATTACAAGTATCTGCTAGTTTTGTTAGACTTTTTCAGGATGGACAGAAGCCTTTCCCACCAAGCATAAAACAGCACAGGTGATGGCAAAGAAGTTTCTTGAAGACGTATTGTACAAGTATGGATTTCCAACCATGATAGGGTCAGACAATGGACCACTTTTTGTGTCCCAGGTAGGTCAGAGTTTAGCCACCTTTTTGGGGAGTGATTGGAAATTATATTATGTATGCAGACCCCACAGTTCAGGACAAGTAGACAGGATAAACTGTACTCTAAAATGGGACCTAATTAAATTGACCTTGGAAGCTGGTGCAGACTGGGTGACTCCCTTTGCCTTATATGGGACCAGGAATTCCCCTTATCAGATGACCCCATTTGAATTTATATTTGGCATCCCTTGTCCCACCATCCCTAACCTGCAGGTGGATTTGCTGGCAGAAGTAGATGACCAAGATCTTCTTAGTGCTACACAAAGAGAAAATTGGACATATAAGGAAATGTGGCCCAAACTCAGGGTCTTCTATGAATCTGGTGTTCCTCTGACAGGTTTCAACCAGGGGTCTGAGTCCACCATAAGAGATCCTAGGGTTCTTGAAACCTGCCAGGCCACCAGATCCCTATATATTCAAGGAAGATTTCCAGAGTGGAGGATGGGAAAATCCAGACAACCCCCTCAAAGTGGTAGTGTGGCTCCTGCTGCTGATTTTTCCTACTGGGACTGAGGCCTCAGAAAGTCTATGGACTCCTTGGACTTGGACCTGGATGAAACTAGAGACAGGAGAGTTCCATGATTGGAACCCTCAGGAAGAACCAGTTAGAGGGGGAAATGTGACGACCTGGATTTATTCGCACATTGATACCTGGGGGCAGGGCCCAGGTCTGTGAGTGAACTCAGAAGCCAATGAATTCAAAGGTTAGATTTGCGCCAGAGAACTCAGCCAAATGCTGCTGTACCTTACCCCTTTTGCCCAATCCTGGAATGCCAAGGTGTGTCACATCTTGCTTACATATGTTTTTCCTTAAAGACGCCTACCCATTGGGGTTCGATGTCCTTAGCCTTTCTGCTGTACTGGAACCAGGCTATTGACTAGGTTCCTTGGAACCTGTATGGAACCTGTATGTAACCTGTATGTAACAATAAAATCCTCATGACCCATGTTATAACATCTCCAGCCTTCCTGGTGGTGATTGTGGAATTCTTATACATGGGCATAACACAATCACTTTGTTTCTGTGAATATTCAGTATTTCAAACAACAAATTATGCACTGGAAAAAAATTCCCAGTGACTCAGTTCTGTCATACTCAATAGTGCTTCTGAAATGGATTGTTTTGTGCTGCCCAGAGGATCAGTAGGATTAAATCTTTGCTACTTCCCAACTGTCATCAAAGCTATTGCTATGGATATATATGGTGCATTTTATATTTATGAAAGAAATAAAAAAGCCTAGTGCAGTGTACCAATTTTTTCTTTTCTTTTTTTGAGGCAAGGTTTCTCTGTGTAATAGTCTTATCTGTCTCGGAATGAGCCCTGTAAACCTGGCTAGCCTTGAAGTCACAGATATCTGCCTGCCTCTGCCTCCCAAGTGCTGGAATTAAAGGCATGCACCACTCCCACCTGGCCAGTGTACTGTTTTTTAAAAGCACTGGCATCTACTCCACTATGAAGAACACTTGGGATGTAATCTGTCCAAGAACTCAATAGAAAACAAAGCAAAACAGATTCATGACTTTTAACTACCATGTTTAGCATACCCACTTAATAACTAAAATATGCATGTGTCCGTAGTAATTTATTTTTTTCTCATTTTCTCTGAAGTTTTCAGTACCCGGAAAAAGAGTAAGTTTGACATGGCTTTCTATCGAGGTAAAAACCCGCCCTGAGATATGTTTTAAACAGGGTTTATTTGGTGAAAATCGCTTACAAAACAGAGCCGGTTTTAAGAGAAGATGACAGGATGAGATTGCAGCGCGTCGGAGCCTTTCTAAGGAAGATTCTTCATCTCCACGCTGTACGTCCGAACTCCCGGGCAGCTGGGGCGAACTGCGCACTCGGTCGGGGAACTCTCATGAGAGAATGACGACTTCCTGTCCTGGTCCCCTCCCTCGAAGGTCTACTTCCGGAATCCTTTTCAGTTAAGCACGCCCCGCTTGTCTCCAGTCCTATGACGCGATCGTTCACATATATAGTTCCTGATTTCCCGCTACAGCTTTTTATTTTGATTTTAAAAGCATTATTGAGAATATGTTGTGTTAGAGTACTTGTTCTAGAGATATAAATATTATCATATTTGCTCATAGTGTGTTTTCAGAGTGTGTCTTAAATGGACTAAGTGAGTGCATTATTAATAGTCTACATGGGCAAAGTCTTGTTACTATGTATATAATTGTGGGATAATATCAGTATAAACTTTCAGGTTCAATGCTATGATTTCTAATTCATTGTACGAATGTTAAAGAAGTGTTGCTTTCTGCTGATCGACTTGCACACCATCTGCTTGAAGAGGGAATATTTGAAGCCATGCCACTTAGCAGCAGTGGTATTTGCAGTAATTGAATTTTGGCACCTGATATCCCCTGGTTCTTCTCTGCTCCCACTTACAAGTTTAGCCACAATAAATGTACCTGAGTGACAGTGGATTTGCTTTCTCTTTTATAAATAATGATCCTGGTATCTGTTCCATTTCTACCTATGAAATGTATCATTATGGTGTGAGGATCCAAGAAAAAACAATAGCAGGGAAAAGGCAGTGTCATTGAGAATGCTGAAAAGTCTGGGCTAAAGGAACTGGTGACCACAAAGGAAACAGGGGAAGAAGTGTGGAGGAGAGAGGCCATATTCAGAGTAACAGATGTCTTAACACTGAAATAGATTCTGGATTTCAAAAGAGTTTATAAAATGTTTCAGAGAAAACTCTCTGACCCAAGTTAGCATTATCTTCTTGTGTCTAGCAGTCAGTTAATTTGGTCATTTCCAGTAGTAATATAGCTCTCCCAGACAATGATTTAGCAAGGAAGCTGATTGAACTCAGAATATAGACATTAAGTGTTAAGCAGAAATATCCTTAGACTTTGATTTAGCTATAAAACTATTTTATTTAGAAACTATATTTTAATAAATTAACATTCATTTAGGACCTATTATGTGGAAAGCACATCCAAAATGAGGAAGGAGAAAATCACTTCAAGCAGCTGAACAAATGCATACAGCATCCCCAGAGCAACGGAGCAATTGTTTGAACACCTTATAGTTGTTAAGATGGGAGAGATAATCTGGATAAAGAAAATGATGTGTAGCTATGAGTCATGAGTTGTGCAAGTATATTATTTCTTTGAGAAGGTAGTTGGAGCAAATGACTCCTGTATTTTGAAGGTGCTGGATGCAATGCTCTATGCAATCAATAAATTGATAGCTTAGTTTTTACCGTACATAAATAAATAAGCACATATTTTAACGTAATATTTTTATTGGTTATTTGAGAATTTCAGAGAACATATACTATCACCCTTACTTCCCAGTCCTTTCAGGCATGCCCTCTCACCCTTGTGACCTCCACCCCCAAAAGAATATTTTTAAAAAAGGTCTAATTTGTGTTGTCCTTATAGTCACTGGATCATTGTCAAAACTATAGGTGGCCAGCTCCTTAAATTTCTGCCTCCCCACGTGAGTAGACATTTATTGTGCAGAGCTATATTTCTGCATCCTTATCACAGTTTTTAAGAGGATGACTTCCTATATAGGTTATCACTTTTGGAGGGAAGGCTGGGGGTGAAGTTGTCACAGAAGCCTTCTATGTTTCTCTTTCTGAACTGAGTTTGTAGTCATTGATGTCATTGATGAAGCTTCCTTGTCATTTCCAATCAGCAGGAGCATGGATCAAGGACTTAAACATGATATATGGTGGCAACATGGTCCATGGATATTCACCTGGCCTCCTGCATCAGCACAAGCCTTGGTACCTCAGCATGGTCTCCAGTGGCAGTCTGGATCACTGACACCAATATGGTCCCCAGTGACAGACATCAACATGACCTCAGGCAACAGCACAGACAACAGACATCCACATGGCTTTCAGTGGTAACACAGGCCATAGGCAACAATTTTGGCAATGGCTGCAGCATGGGCCACAAACATCAACATTGCCTAAAGTTATAAAACTATTCTAAATAATTTAAGCAAATGAAAGGTTTAAATTAGAAATTGCAGGGTTTTTTTTTATAATTTCCATTTCTTGGTAATAATACATGCTTAATTGTGTTTATATAGGTTCAGAATTCTTTAGCAGTTTATTACTAGTTAGCCCCTGGCTTTCTGTTAAGTTGCTACATAGATAGAATATAGAAGTAATTCAACCAGGAATGCATTTATGGAGATTTGTTTTTCCAGCTCCTTCTCCTGAGCAAACTCTTACTTGGATATTAGGTTATCTCACTAGCAAAAGTTTTAAGAATGTTCCCTGAATCAGTTAGAGTTCCTCCAGAGACTGCCCACATGATTTTATCACTTACTTTCATGAAATAGAAGTTCTTTCAACTTTGTCTTTGACAGTGACGTAGGTGCGTGTGCAGTGACCAAGTTCCAATGGCTTACATCATAATGTTTGTCTTTAAGATGACATGGAAGTGAAATGAGCACAGCCACAACCAAACTTTCAATTCTACAGTTTAATGTTCTTCTGCCAGTGGGATGTAGGGCAGTGTGTGTGTGTGTGTGTGTGTGTGTGTGTGTGTGTGTGTGGTATTGGCCAGCAGCAAGACAAGAAGCTGAACCTTAAGGGTCTGCTTCCTCACCAGGGTGAGTGGTGACATCCAGTGCCTTCTTTTGCCATGGGGTCTTTAGTAGGTCAAGTTGGATAAAAGTATTTTTGGACTTAATTTTTTTTCTGTTTACAGTGGGTTCATCTTGACATACCTCCAATATGAATGGAGGAGAAGGAGCATAGAGATACATAGCAACGTCTACAGAGTGGGAGGCATTTGTTTTTTTGCTTGCTTCTTATTCTTTTAAATCAGAACCATTGGAGTGAAAAGATTTTTTTTTTATTATTGTTCCTGTCTCATTGGACAAACTACTTAATCTTTCTGGTTGTCAGTTTCTATCTGTAAATAGGGAAATAATGAAATCAACATCAAAGATAGAATTAAAAGTGTTTTGTGTAATTTATGCTTTCTTCTTTGTTCAATTCATCTCCTTTGATAGTGTTCCATTTTAACACCACAGTGTTTTATTTCCTGATTTTTAATTGTGCTGTTTATATAATGCTAATAACTCCTTACTATATATGTTAGGAAAATGATTCACAGTTTATGATTTTGTATTTGTGCGTGCCATGCATTTTTAATTTTTCTCAATGTGTGTTCACATATGTGTCATTGCATAAACATCTATGTATCTATGATTGTGGAGGGAGGCCTGAAGTTAGCATTGGGTATTCCTTGATTGCTTTCCACGGTATATATTGAGTCAAGGATTTTCTCTTAACCTTGACTTCATTGTTTTGTTAGTCAGCCTAGCCAGTTTGCTACAAGAATACCATGTTTCTGCTTCAAGCTTGTTGGACTGTAGTCAGGCCACATTCAGATAGGCTGTGCTTTCTGTTGTTGAGAATTTCACACACAAGTACTGTATTTATATAGTTTCACCCCTCTTCTCTCCTCCTTCCAACTCCCTCCATTTTTCTCCTTAGTTACTCTCAAATGTCCTGGGCTTTTAAAACATAGGTCCTGTGGGTCTTTGCTCTAGCAAATACTTTACTCTTTAGTTTTAGTTCATTGATATAAACATAAAGTCAATTTTGTTATGTTATATATATTTTTCTACTCTTAGTTAAGATATGATGCTGAGATTGCTTCCGGTTCCACTTCCGAGACCGGGTGCTCTCTGCTGAGTCCCAGTGCACTCTGGAGCAGGGGCAGCTGAACCCTGCCCCTGGCCACACCCACAGCTTCTGCTGTGGGAATCTGCACGGCCCCCCACTATGACCTCGAACTGAGCGAACTGAGCAAACCAACTGCAGGGGTCTCTGAGGGGCAGATTCGGACCCTGAGCAGAGGTGAGGAGGAATTGGCAGGCCTCAGCGCCTGTATCCTGGCCTGGGAGGGAGAGTTGAGCTCCCATTGCTTCCGGTTCCGCTCCCGAGACCGGGTGCTCTCTGTGGAGTCCCAGTGCACTCTGGAGCAGGGGCAGCTGAACTCTGACCCTGGCCACACCCACAGCTCCTGCTGAGGGAATCTGCAGGGCTCCCAACTATGACCTCGAACTAAGCGAACTGAGCGAACTGAGCGAACCAACTGCAGGGGTCTCTGAGGGGCAGATTTGGACCCTGACCAGAGGTGAGGAGGGATCGGCAGGCCTCAGCGCCTGTATCCTGGCCTGGGAGGGAGAGTTGAGCTCCCATTGCTTCCGGTTCCGCTCCCGAGACCGGGTGCTCTCTGTGGAGTCCCAGTGCACTCTGGAGCAGGGGCAGCTGAACTCTGGCCCTGGCCACACCCACAGCTCCTGCTGAGGGAATTTGCACGGCTACCCACTACGACCTCGAACTGAGTGAACCAACAACTGCAGGGGTCTCTGAAAGACAGAATCAAACCCTGTCCAGAGAGGTGACAGGAGACATACAAACCCAAGTGCCACAACTGACCAGGACCCATGTAATCGTGAACCACTGAAGCCATGGGCAAACGTCAGTACAAGAAATTACATAATAATACAAAGGACAACATGGTAACTCCAGAAGAGAGTGGCGATCCTACAAATACAAGACCTGAACTGAGCAATGAAGAAGAAACAGAAGGAAGCAACACCAAAAATTCCTTTTCGATGATCATCGAAGCTCTAAAAGAAGATATGAAAAAAAGCCTTAAAGAAATAGAAGAAAATACAAACAAAAAATTGGAAGAGATGAACAGATCTATGAAAGAAACATGCCAGGAACTAAAAGCTGAAATAGAAGCAATAAAAAAGGCACAAAATGAGGCAAAGATGGAAAGAGAAAACCTGAAGGAAAAAGCTGGAACCACAAATACAAGCATAACAAACAGAGTTCAAG